>JZKD02S0877749.1:343164-363654 GCA_000966675.3 Picea glauca
TTAAAATCTCTTAAACCACTTTGATTACTTTGACCTTTTGGGGCTTCTAGATGACATATGAGGGTCCTCCAACTTCGTAAGGCCATAAATCTCAAACCGTGAGGAGTTATTTGACATTCTACATACCACCAGAAATGGCATGACATGTACTATCCATATAGAATAGTATTATCTGAAAATTCATCATAACTCATACTATTACCCATCAAACAAACTTGGGTCCATTACCCAAAGCTGGGGTCTCCAACTTCTCATGGCCATAACTCTCTAACCATGAGGAATTATGTGACATTACACATACCACTGGAAATGACATGACGAGCACTATCCATCTAGGACGTTTTCCCTGAAAATTCACTTTCCTTCATCTCATTATTCCACAATTAAGCATGGGTTCTCTTACTCCACAAAGCATCTTCCCGTAAGGCCTTTCACCATAAGGGGACCACTTTGGAGTTCATCCATATTTAATTCTTATCAACCATGACAAAAAAATAATGAGTCATATTTACATCAAACAATATTGGGTTCATTACCCAAACCTTTGTGCTATGGGGCTTTCTTCAAGGGTTGACATCAATGACAACCAACCTTAATCAACATGGAGGACTATAAACCAATGGCTACACTTATGATTACCAATCTGAAGAATGTGATCACTTTAGATTTAGAATTGGTGGATCCAAAGATATGTAGGAAATTGATAGGGTCCTTGATGTATTTGGTCAACACTAGGCAAGATATTTATTTTTTTGTGAATACCTTAAGTTAGTTCATGGTGGAGTCGAGGAACGTCCATTGGGTAGTAGAAAAAAATGTGATCAATTACTTGAGAGGTACATTGGGGTATGGATTGATATATCTTGGAGGAGATGGAGGGGAGTTGTAGGGATATGCAGAGTCATATTGGGAAAGTAGTGCAGTATATAGAAAGAGCACCTCAAGGTGATGCTTCAACTTGGGATCAACAATGATCACTTGGTTCAACATGAAGCATATTTTTGTAGCACTCGGTTCAGTAATGGCAAAGTATATGGCAGCGCATATGGCTAGTTATGAATCCATTTGGCTTCAGAAGTTGCTTACAAGTTTATTTGATTAGGAGTTGGAGCCTACGGTGATATATTGTGATAATCAAAGTTGTATCCAACTCTGGGAGAATCAAGTATTCCACGATAGGTCCAAGCATATTAATATCAAATACCACTTCATTTGAGATAGGATCCATAAGGGGGAAGTGAAGCTTCAATATATTTCCATAGATGAGAAGGTTGTAGATATTCTGACCAAATCCTTGGTGAAAGGAAAGTTTGTGTTCTTTAGAGACAAACTTCGAGTGGTGTAGAATACCTTCCTTGCTAAGAGGGAGTGTTGATGCTAGTGGTAGCATTGGACAAGTATTTTTGCATAGGTTTATGTGTCTAGACGTGTGGAAATTGTTCAAATCCTTCTACTCTTGAATTTACTTTAATTAAGGGAATTATTAAAGTAAATTGTTTTTATTAATGAATTATGTAATTATTTAATTGAGTTATTTAATAAAAGTGCATACAGTAATCAACATGTTTCTAAAACTCAAGTGAAGTTAGATGTAATCTCAACATGCAATCACTTTGGATATATAAGTCATGATTTTAAAAGCAATGCCAGGGTGAAGAAAAAATACACTTGAAACTTGACATGTGTTGAGGGAGTCAACATAGAGTATTGGATCAAAAAGGATTGTGATTCAATATATTGGATAGGTGGAGAAGGACTTCCATCTAGAGATCAAGTCAATGAGAAGAGAGAACAAAGGTAGCACAGGTGAGTTTCAATCAAAGGAAGGCATAGGAGAGTGCCATGTCATATGGAAGTTTTTCTTACGAAATTTCTATACATGTACGTGTGTTTCAGTGGAGAGAGTCGCCTATGTATGTGTGTTTGCTGAAGGAAAGTTGTGTACAGCTTGATAAGCATGTAGTTCTGGTTCATACAAAAGATAAAACTTTGTCAAGTTTGTCTGCACTTGTATTTCTCTTAGTGGGTCATTATCCCTATTACAGGAGCCATGCTTTTAACATAAAAATATCATTCTCAACATTGTTTTCCCCTCTGGGGTTTTTCCAGGGGTATCTACCCAAAAATATTGGTGTTTATGTGTGGTTGATTTGGTTTCCTTGTTTATTCTTTTGTTGCATGTTTAGTTGATAACTGAGTTGTTCTTTAATTCAATAAGTGACTCATTTGGAATTAACTTTTAGGTGTTGGGTAGGAGAGATTTCAACATATAAAGGGTTAAATCCAAGAAAAATCAATAGTATGAGTATAAGGAGATTAGGGACTAGGTGTAGATGGGGTTAGATATTAGATAGAGGTGGAGGCCTAGGGGAAGATGAGGCTAGGGTTCGAGTGGGGTGGGATATGGAACTGGCATGGATATGGTCAGAGTAGAGGCAAGGGCCTAATGAAAAAACTCATTGGTGTCCCAAGGCCATATTGGTATTTAGGCATAGGTAGTGTGTAAAGAGTGGATGGGGTTGGGGATAAAGAATTACTTCAAATAAGGCTTTGGTTTCCCCCCTTTACCATATCAAGGCCTTGAGACCCATACCTAATGATCAAAAACTTGTGAGGGCACTGACATCTTTCTCAGAGGCCAAGGATACCCTCGAGAGGTAATGTGCAGTGCTTCGAGGAATTTTTCATGGATTTGGATGCCTCAAATATTTATTTAGGAACTAAGTCATGGCCTTCTTCTATAGATCACTACAGGCCCCCAATACACATACCTATTACCTAAAACCACCTAGTGGCACCAACATCCAGAATAATAGGCCAATGACACTCACAATAGGCTATGTGTGGTTGTTTAAGGCATCTTTCTTGGACTTATATGGATAGAAGCCTCCTTTAAGGCCTAATGTTCATGTTTCCTCCCTTAGCTATGTCCAAGGCCTTGAGACCCATACACAGTGCTAAAAAATTCTAGTGGCACCAATATACCTAGCTAGAGGCAAAGGATACCCTCGATAGGTTATTTGTGGTAGTTCAAAGTGTCATTCTTGGCCCCATAATCCTATAATCTTATTTAAGGACTAACACTTGTGATTTTTCATCTGGCCATAGCTAAGTTCCATAGAACCATACTAAATATTAAAAAAATCATAATAATATCCCCATCAAGAGACCAAGGATACCGTTGAAATTTCCTTTGTGGTAGGTCAACATGTTGTTGATGACCCTAGATTCCTCCAAGATTCCTTTGGCACATTCTTATTATACCTACCTTGTGAATCCTTAGTAAAAAAGCACATGCACATTTTGAGAATGTGCACACCCTTTAGAACACACACATGCTCTAGAATGTGTCCATGTTCCTTTCATTCAATATTTTGGGGGGCTTAAGTGACACGTTTAGCATACGTGTTCTCTAATTTGGTTGCCTAGAATTTAGGTTTTAAATGAGAAACCTAGTGGTGTGGGATGAAAATACATCAAAACCTCCATTTTTCTGAATGCCTATCAAAATATCTATCATCATCAATGAAACTACATAATTAAAAAATATATATAATTAAAAATATATATTTAATATATTTAATATATTTGTGTCTTACATATATTACAATCACATTTTATTCCTACAATAAATTTTTATTGCCTTTGTTATCGCTCCAAGAATCACCCCCAGACTGCAAATGAGGGTAAGCCTAGTAACATTAAATTTGTCTCAAGTGGGTTTAACGTCGGGAGTCAGGCGAAGACTGCAAAGAAAGGAAAAGATAACAGAGGTTGTTGCAGATCAGTCCTGGACCATTGGGATATGGAGTCATAAGTATCATGCTTAATGAAGGCATTTAAACTGCCTATCAGACAAAGGATTTATGTGGTGATAAGGAGAAGGAAGACAAAATGTGTCTGAGTGATAAACGATGAAACATGGGCAAGATGACATCACATCCTCTACCACCTCAGGAATCCATAGATCAAAGATGCTACATCCAGACAAGAAGAAAAACAACAAGCGTTTGAGTGATAAATGATGAAAGATGGGAAAGATGACAGTAGATCCTCTACCACCTCAGGAATCCATAGATCAAAGATGCTACATCTAGATAAGAAGAAAAACAACAAGCGTCTGAGTGATAAATGATGAAACATGGGAAAGATGACATCAGATCCTCTACCACCTCATGAATCCATAGATCAAAGATGCTACATCCATACAAGAAGAAAACCAACAAGTGTCTGAGTGATAAATGGTGAAACATGGGCAAGATGATGGCAGATCCTCTAATGCCTCAGAAATCCATAGATAAAATATGCTAGCTCCAGACAAGAAAAATAGAAAAACATGTAAACTAAGAAGATAGTTTGATAAAACAACTCAAAGGAATCTTCAATAACATAATATTTTACAATCCATGCCCCTTAGGCTTACAAACTAAAAAATACATTGCCTTGCTCCTCAAGCTCTCTCATCTCTCTAGCCTCTGAACCCCCCCATTGCTTCATTTTTATCTCCTCCTTTTATACTCAGAACGGTGGTCAACAACCAGGAATCCTAGCTTGCCCTCCTATCATAGGGTTCTTCACGTGGGTCTTTCTTCTGTCAGAAGGCAAGTCGGATCCGCATGGGTTTGCTAGAGAAATTTCCCTCTGTGGTACCTTGGGTTAACAATCATGCATCTATGGCCATACCCTCCATGATTTCTATTTATGGGGTGAGTCGAGGTTTCAACCACCACTCCCTCGTTTCATTAACTAATCTTTTATCGGGATCAAGACGAGGACTTGATGCCTAGAAGGCCGCCACGCGCTACTCACGGATTTGGTGTTGAATAAGCATTTGATTTTGGGACTGTAAAAGTCAATCGTTTCTCATTGGTTGAATCCTCCTTAGGATTGGGATGAGGTCTGATGACTAGGCTGCAGCCACGTGTTGTCCTTGGATACGAAACTGAATGAACACGTGATTTTGGGGTCGTCAAAAGCGGTTTGGACCCACGTCGCTTTTGGGCCTGAAATGCACCATCTTCTGCCACATAGCCTCCCTACAATATCGTGGTTTGTATTTCGGCCCGCTCAAGGAATTTTAACACCCAAGCATGTTGCGACACCGAAATGACTTGTGGTCGTTGGTCTGGTCCCGATCTGCGATTTGGGCACACCTGTTATTTTAACACCCCCACCAAAGATTTATCCTCATGCCAACTGTGGAATCCTTCCAACCGCATTTAGAGATGGCACTAAATTGAAATGCACAGGAGATCTCCGTCGTGGAAAACTGCACCCACCTATTTCTTGTATTTCAAGCCCGAAACAAACTTCTTTTGAATGTTGCACTTGGATGTTACCCATGCAACAAAAGACTTGGTCATCCTGTGAGCTTGAAAACTTTATGTGATAATATTTGGCTCCACAGGGGATGGCATGCTCCTTGTGAGCTACCAAGAACAAACAGTTCTAGTGCCTTAGCTGTTGGTTTGTGGAGTCAAGCTTAAATACATTTTGTTGAAGACAACAGGTTGACATGTACACTACTCAACTTAAAAAGAAAACAAACACACATGCTCCAAAACAGTCTTTATAGTCCTCACAACAACTATGATAAATTAAATCAGAGGAATAAAACTTTTGACAATGAATATTGAAAACTACATGAAACTCTGTGAGTGAAGAAACGCTAGAAATCTCGAGAGACTTATGCCAAATACGATCATCTCCTTGAAGATAGTACACAAACAAATTCATACATATGTCTTCATGATGCATGTCAAGTTGTTGCATTAAAGCATGAAATCCTAGAACATGTTCAAGAGGGTTGTCATTCTCACCTTCATAAAATCTTGGCAACAGATCTTTCCATTCATCAATTTGAGGCACGAGATGTGGATAACCAGCTATGGCAGAGAAATTTAGTGGGGAAAACCTCCTGGGAAGGATATCCTCCATATCCATTTGATTTATCTCATTCCAATCGAGTCACAAACAAATTCTGAATAATGGAGTCACCATGGTGAAAGATAAGTAGTCAGAGTAATGTGTCCATCTTCAGCTCACAATCTAAAACCGGATCTCCTCGTTTTCATTCTCTGAGGGAAGATATCTTCACTTCCGTCCCCAGGAACAATGCCACTAATGTTATCACTCCAGGAGTCACCCCCAGACTGCAAATGGGGGTAATCCTGGTAACATTAAATTTGTTTCAAGTGGGTTTAACATCGGGAGTCATGCCAAGACTGCAAAGAAAGGAAAAGATAACAAAGGTTGTTGCATATCAGTCCTGGACCATTGGGATATGGAATCATAAGTATCGTGCTTAATGGAGGCATTTAAACTTCCTATCAGACAAAGTATTTATGTGATGATGAGGAGAAGGAAGACATAATGTGTCTGAGTGATAAACGATGAAACATGGGCAATATGACAACAGATTCACTACCGCCTCAGGAATCCATAGATCAAAGATTCTACATCCAAACAAGAAGAAAAACAACAAGCATTTGAGTGATAAACAATGAAAGATGGGCAAGATGACAAGAGATCCTCTACCACCTCAGGAATCCATAGATCAAAGATGCTACATCCATACAAGAAGAAAAACAACAAGACTCTTAGTGATAAATGATGAAACATGGGAAAGATGACAACAAATCCTCTACCACCTCAGGAATCCATAGATCAAAGCTGCTACCTCCAAAAAATAAAAATAGAACAACATGTAAACTAAGAAGACAGTCTTATAAAACAACCCAAAGGAATCTTCAATAACATAATATTTTACAATCCATGCCCCTTAGGCTTACAAAATGAAAAATGCAGTTCCCTTCTCCTCAAGATCTCTCAGCTCTTTGGCCTCTAAACCCCCCTTTTGCTTCATTTTTATCTCCTACTTTTATACTCAAAACAATGGTCAACAACCAGGAATCCTAGCTGACCCTCCTATCATAGGGTTCTTTACATGGGTATTTCTTATGTCAGAAGGCAAGTCAGATCGACATGGGTCTACTAGAGAAACTTCCCTCTATGGTACCTCAGGCTGACATTCCTATATCTACATCCATACCCTCCATGCTTTCTATTTATGGGGTGAGTCAAGGCTTCAACCACCACTCCCTCGTTTCATTAGTTGATCTTTTCTTAGGATCAAGACAAGGATTTGATGCCTAGAAGGTCACCACATGCTCCTCATAGATTGGACATTGAATAAGCATGTTATTTCAAGACTGTAAAAGTCAATCCTTTCTCATTGGTTGAATCCTCCTCAGGATTGGGACGTGACCTGACGACTAGGGGGCAACCACGTGTTGTCCTTAGATATGGCACTGAAAAAGCATGTGATTTTGGGGCCGTCAAATGCAATTTGGACCCACACTGCTTTTGGGCTCGAAATGCACCATCTTATGCCACATATCCTCCCCATAATATCATGGTTTGTATTTCGTATTGCTCATGGAATTTTAACACCTGAGCATGTTGCAGCACCAAAATGACTTGTGGCCATTGATATGGTCGTGATCTGCGATCTGGGCGCACTTGTTATTTGAGTTCCCCCACCAAATCTTTATCCTCCTGCCAATTGTGGAATCCTTCCAACCACGTTTACAGATGGCAAAAAATCAAAAAGCATAGGAGATCTCCGCCGTGGAAAAATGCATCCATCCGTTGCTTGTATTTCAAGCCCGAAATAGAATTCTTTTGAATGTTGCGCTTGGGGGTTACCTATGAAACAAAAGAATTGGTTGTTGTGTGACCTTGACAACTTTATGTGATAAAAACCTTAACCTTTGTGAAAAAAAATTATACACTACACTAGTACAAACCAAGATCTACTATCAATTTTTTTTATTTTCTATTTTTATGTAATTTCAAGGATACAATGAATTTCATATATTAAAACAAAATTCAAAAAAATATGTATTATCCATAATGTGTTCACTACAACATCATAATACATTACAATAGCTCCTTTGCTTCGAGCTTCTAGGGTTTTTCTTAGCACCCTTGCTTTGAGCTTCTAGCCGTCGGCCTGGGTCGGCAATGGAAGCCCCGAAAGGAGGGCCCGAAGGCCCCTATTAGAGAAAGGTTGCCTCATCTAATCAAGGAAGTGGGCACTTCAAGAGACCACATTTTGAACCACCAACGGAACTGTGAAATATCCTACGGGAATAATACTTTCTGAAAGAAAAACCCATGGAAGTATATCTACACCCAAACCATGCAAAAGAGGCTCACACTCGGGAACCTAGAAAACGCATCCCACAGAAACCGACGACTCGCAAATATGTGATAAATACACCTATAATAGAAGACCAAAAGAAATATATGCGAGTTTATGCATTGGTTGGAAAATTTCTAGGTCCTTGGCCCTCAGAAAGGGACCTAGCAAAATGGATTCAACACTGGTGGAAACCCAAAGGTAATTGTGATTTACAACTCGGATCTAAAGGATTCTTCATTGTCATTTTACATAATCTAGAAGACCGAAACAAAATATTTGAAGGAGGCCCATACTTCTATAGATCGGCAGGGCTTTTCCTTCACTTATGGACAAAAACGTTCAGTCCAGAGAAGGAGGACTTCATGCATGCTCCAGTCTGCTTACGAATCTACTCCTTACCCTAGGAATTCTGGCTGAAGGAAATCCTAGCAGGCATCAACAACAAAATTGGAGTCTATGTTAAAGCTTCATAAGCCACAAAAAAATAAGATACATCGCTTATGCCCACATTTGTGTCTATTTCAACATTTCTAAACCCCTTCCTGACACCATAACTCTAGACTATCATGATGAAGAATGGTCCCAAACTGTAGACTATAAGCACATGCCATTCTGTTGTAGGAAACTCCACGAACACGACCATCTCTTCCATGAATTCCCTATTAATAGTGCTAGCAAGGCATATCATGTGGATTCTAACAAAGCCAAGGGTGATTACACTCAATTAAATGGTTGCCACAGGAAACCAACAAGAAAAGTGGCCCCTTCTGCCCCGACTAGCCCCTATACAAGTAACTCTTTTGAATCCCTACAACATATCCGATAGGATCACCTCAACCCCTCGTGTTTTCTTCCTAAATCAACTCCCTCCTCGATCTCCAAAGGAAAATCAACGGATCTTCAACCTCAAAACGAAGATCCTTTTGACAATCCCTTGGATACCTCTCTACCAACCAGTTTATGAATGGACATTTGGGACCCTGGCATCGACCTTGAATACCAAGACCTAGCAGGAATTGACCTGGTACATCTGGAATAGGCCTACCGAAAAAAAGATATTTGCACAATCCGACCGGACCAGTTACGTAAAGTGCACTAAGTCTTCCTTAACTCTTCCATGGGAGGATCAGCCAGAGCTAACTATGGCCTAGGAATCCAACGAGGTCCTCTGAAATACCAATGTAAATCGACAAAATATGATAAGAAAAGGGGAAGAAAACCAAAAAAACAACTTATCCAAGAAATAGGCCACTTCCTGGTAAAATCAGGACAGATCCATATGATCTTGGATAAATTTCCCCCTCTCCAAAACTCACCCTCATCATGAATATGCTCTCATGGAACATCAGGGGTCTCAACGGATGTAGAAATAAATGCATTCTATGGGAAAGGATCATGAAACATCAGCCAGATATTCTCTTTCTACAAGAAACTAAATGTGAAGGAGACAAAGTTATCCAAATTCTCATAAAATGCTGGAAGCAAGCAATATTCATGGAAACCAATGCAATTGGAACGGTAGGGGGCTTGGCCATAATTTGGAACCCTTCCACTATCCTCATGGGGGGATTTTTTACCTCCAAATAGACCATATTGGCCTCCAAATAGACCAATTTGGAACCATATATTTTTTACCCCATGGAGGGATCGAATAAACTAGGATTTTTATCAAATGTGTATGGACCAACCACTCAAAGAGACAAGGCATCCTTTATCCATCACTTGGAATGGATCTCTAATCACATAGGAAATCAACATTGGATCTTGGAGGGAGATTTCAACATGATACGCGACTTGGAGGAAAAAAGAGGGGGCACTTGGAGATTGGATAGCGACAATGAAAACTTCCAAGGAATCATTGACACACTAGGCCTTATTGACGTGGAGATGATTAATGGACCCTTCACCTAGTCAAACAGAAGATATGACACCCAACAGGTCTCCTATTGTCACAACACATTCCTCATCTCTGAACCCTTCATGATGGAAAGTCTCACTTGGCATGCCACAATTATCGATGCACCAGGCTCAGATCACTGGCCAATTCTACTCAAAATGGATATCAATGGAACGTCAAGGAAGAATCCCTTTCTCTTCAAAAAATTATGGTTAACTCACTCGAATTTCCAAGCAAACATTGAACATTAGTGGAAGGAAGTTGTGGTTCCTAGAGGCACTCCCATGTACAAATTCCAACAAAAGATAAAAAATCTCAAGCAACACCTAAAAAGATGGAAGAAATCCCCCTTTGGGAACATCTTCCATGCCCAAGAGGTCCTGAACCATCAAATAAAGGCCCTGCAACAAAAAATAAGACATCAGGGCCTCACTGAATCTCTAAAAGAAGAGGAGGCTAGCCTAAATAAGTAGATGGTTGAGCGACAGGCATAGGAAGAAATAATATAGAGACAAAAATTACGCATCTAGTGGCTCAAAGAGGGGGAGAAAAATTCCAATTTCTCCATAGATCGATGCTTTAGAGGCGATATATCAACCACATCTCGTACCTCTCAATGGATAAAGGAAGGAAACTTCAGTGGCATGAAGACATAAAACATGAGCTACTCTATTATTACAGGCATCTTTTATCTGAACCTCCCACGGACTGCACTCAAGCCATAAACACCATCACAAAACACATTCCAAAGAGTGTCACTAGAGAACAGAATGCAGCTTTGATGTAGCCAATCACACAAGAAGAGGTGGATCAAGCCCTTAAATATACACCCTTCGGTAAATACCTTGGGCCCGATGGATTCACAACCTATTTCTTTCACCACTGTTAGGCTATGATCAAATATGAAGTTTGGGAAATCATTGAGGATTCAAAGAGGTCTGGGCAGTTTCTACCATCTCTCAATGCCACTTTCCTCACCCATATCCCAAAAGAGGAAAAATTCACACATATGAAACATTTCAAGCCTATAGCATTCTGCAATGTCATCTACAAACTCCTCACGAATGTTATTGCCAAGCGCCTCAAAAGAATTCTATCATTTATAATCTCCCAGGAATAATCTGGTTCTGTGGAAGGTAGGCATATATTGGACAGTATCTTCTTAGTGCATGAGGTGATTCACTCTCTCCAAACCACCAAATCTCCAGGTATGCTCCTTAAAATTGATCTCTCTAAATCTTTTGACAAACTCGGTTGGGACTATATGAAAGCCACCCTTCTTTCCTTCAGATTCGACCGTTGATGGGTTACCTGGATTTCCAATCTCACTTCTTCTACCCTTTTCTCCATCCAGGTCAATGCAGTTCCTTCCAGACCTTTCTCCCCCACTAGAGGCATCAGACAAGGTGATCCAGTCTCGCCCTTCCATTTTATCATTATGGAAGAGGGTATAAGTCGCTCAATCAAAGAATCCATAACCAATCATACACTCTCAGGTCTTTCCCTACATGGACTCTCTCCACCCATATCCCACAGTCAATTTGTGGATGACAACCTGATGATGGACATCCCCACAATCTTGGAATCCACTGCATCCACTCCATCATCCAATCATTATGTTAAGCCTCTGGCATGGACATCAATTTGGCCAAATCTCAAATCTTCTTCTTCAACACACCCATCCTGGTGAAAATCCATATCACTTAGCTCTTGGGGTTCACCCAAAGCTCCCTTCTATCCAAATATCTCAACATTCCCATCATTGATAAAGTAATGAGGAATAACTCCTAAGAGGATCTTATGTCCAAGCTCAAGAAAAAAATATCCTCATGGAACTTTCACTCCCTCAATCTCTCTGGTCACTTGATTCTCCTTAAGTGTGTCCTTCAAGCCCTCCCCATCTACTCCTTTTCATCCCTTGCAACTCCAAGCTTCATCCTAAAGGCCATCTGAAATCTGCAGAGGAACTTCTTATGGAAGGGAACCAAAGAAGGACACAAATGGGATCTCATAAGCTGGATAAAAACCTACGGGTCAAAGAACAAGGGAGGACTAGGACTCATAGATCTGTCAACTCTCAATAAGGTCTTAAGTGCAAAAATTTATTGGAGATGGTTAAAGCATCCCACAGACCTCTAGGCATGCTTATGGAGAAAGACATACATACCTACCACTTTGGAGGATAATCTGATTAGATGGAACGGTCACTATCCAGGGTCTCTAATTTGGAATACAGCCAAGAAAAAGAATGGGGTAATAATGAACCACGTGTTTTGGGAAATACAAGATGGTAACTCTGCCTCCTTCTGGAATGACTCCTGGAAACAACTGCCCATCCTTGACTAGGATCCCATAGCGATAGATAATAAACCTCAAATGGAAAGTGTAGGGATTGTAAAGGTGGTAGATTAATGGAATCATAATGAAACTATGGACACCTAGAGCAGCTGGAAATCTTCTGATCATGACCTTAATCTTCCCCCCTAGGTGAATATTCAACCTTGGTTATAAAAGGTCAACTCTCAAAAGATTCACTTCCACCAGGGGAAGGATATCCTTAGATCGGGTCACTCCATGAAGATCCGGTCTGGGATAAAATATGGGGAGCCCATCTCTAGTGAAAGATCAACACCTTTCTCTAGCTGGTCGCACACCACAATATCCTCACTTGGGACAATTTAACAAAAAGGGGTCTCATAGGACCGTCCTAGTGTTCTTTGTGCTGTAATGCAGAGGAAACTCAAAATCACCTCCTCAATTTATGTCCCTTCAATTCGCAAATTCAGGATCAATGTGATATTATCATGAGAACTTCTGACAAAAACTGCACCAGTCTAAGGGAAACCATTGAAGGATAGAGAGAATCAATCTTTCACTCTCCCATCCTCAATCGTGTGTGGAATCTTCTTCCTGGATTCATTCTTTGGCAGCTATGGAAAGAGAGGAATCGTCGCATATTCAAATCTTCCCCCCTATGTTGGCAAGCAATATGGACAAAAATTAAGATCAATATCAAGGAAATAATTAACTTACACCAAGGATGGATTTGGACATGACCTGCCCTCCCCGAGAGCAACTCATTCTTAAATCTTGGCAACTCAAACTCACCCCCGCTCTTCCCAATATCACTCTCGGACTCTTAGGCCATGAAAGTCCTTCCCAGTGGCAGCCTCTAGTGGAAGGATACTTCAAAATCAACTTTGATGGTGCGTCCAAAGGTAGCCTGGGCCCAATTGGTTTCAAAGATGCTATATGAAACAATAAAGGACATTTTCTCTGTAACACCCTATTTCCCCCAGTCTGTAAAAATAACTATACTGGCTAAGAACTATGGCAAACTCAAAGATGTGAATGTGTGATTTGAATGGACCTTAGTAAAAGGTCGATGAATGTAAATAATGTTATGAATATATGTTACAGGACTGTTGAGAGGGGGATGTGCTGAAAAAGAGACCATAATGGTTGAAGAAAGGTGGTGGAAGGCACCTGGAATGGTGGTGTTAACTTCCACCAAACCAAACCGTATTTGGTCTTCACTGGCCCGGAGAACCAAGAGCGGCTCGCTGGCCCCGAAATGAATTACTCGCTAGGTTGGTAGGTGAAGAGGCTCCTCAGGAGTTAATGAGGGATGGGGATGAACCGCCCATCCTTGGAAGCCTCAAACCTGACCATTGCGGGGAAGTTCGTGTCACACACAACCTCGTCGGGAAAGAAAAGGAAGGAAGGAGGTGTGGGAAGGGGTTAGACGCGACAGAGATCGCAAGAGGGGAGAAATCGGAAGAACTCTGGAAAAATATATAGAGTGATTGATGAGTAGAGAAGAAGGAGAGTAACCTTTGTTCTCGACTTCTAATGAATAGAGACTCAGTCTCACAACATTGTGGTCTAAGATCGGGGATGGCTAGTGGTAAATCCATTCAGAATTGTTAAGCCTATTGTTGGGTGGAAACGAGCACCCCTCTCAGCAATTGCATCGCACCTGGTGTTTTTTTGATAAGTGTTATATTTTGTATCTTGAATTTAAATATTCTGACATATATGCTCATGGTTTGTGAAATTATGAATGATTTCCATATAAGACTCTCTGTATGGTGTTTGATCAGAAATGGTGGCTTCATGCTTATATTGGAAAGACCACATATGACTTACGTATATATTTGTATATATGTATATTTTGAACGAATTCAGAATTCAAGTCTGTTCTTGGGAAATCTATTCTCTTATGTTATCTCAAGTAATGCCTTAGATAGATCTTTCCACAGCGACACCCTTTCTAAAAGTTTACCTAAGAACCTGCCGAAGGATTTTACAGCATAAATCTAAAAAACCCTACACGAAAGAGAATGGTCCTCTCAGACTTAAGACATTTTGGTGTTTCAGCACCTAGGGTACTTAAGTGTGAGTTCCCTTATACTCGCAAGTCCTGAAACCCTGACTTGCGAAATCCCGAAATGGTAATAATATGGAGAAGTTGTAAGATCTCAGAGTTTCGGTACCCGGGATACCCAGAGGTGAGTTCCTTGTACTCCCAAGTCCTGAATCCCCAACCCGCAAAATTCCGATGGGTGTAATCCCGAAATAGATGCATAGGTTAAGAGTTGGTACTTCGGAGTTTCGACACCCGAAAGATTTAGATGCGAGACCTCCTGTCTGTGCACATCGTGAATCTCCGATCCGTGAAACCCCGAATTTTGGTAGAAGGTATGACGAATGGGTGTATCGGCTTTTTGGTACTCGAGAAATCGAAGAACGTGACTCTTCGTCCTCTTGTATCGCGAAGTCCCGACTTGAAAAGTTTCGATATGGCATAGTGTAAATTGAATCGACGTTTTCGACGTTTCGGTACCCGAGACCCCGAAGGACAGTTTTGGTTTCGTGTACCTACTAGATGTGAAGTCCTGATGGGGAAAGTTCCAATATGGCATAGTGCGCAAAGTCTTGATGCACAAAGTCTTGATGCTTCGGAGTTTAGAGTTTGGTATTTCAGAGCTTCGGCTCCTAGAGGATCTGGGTACGAAACCTCCTATCCTCGCACATCCCGAAATTCCGATATACAAAACCCCGACTCGCAGAATCCCAAATTGGCATAATGTGACTTGGTTCGGCATTTTGGCGTTTCAGTACCCGGAACAACCCAAGGGTAAGTGTCCCTTGTACTCGCAAGTCTCGAAATCTCGAATTGCGAAACCTCGAAAAGATAGAGTGTAGAGAAGTTATTATACTTTGGTGTTTCGGCACCCGAGGTACCTAAGTGTGGGCCCCACATATTCGCCAGTCTTGAAACTCCGATTAGCGAAATCTCGATGGAGAAAACCCTGAAATAGTGGAGTATGTTTAGAGATTTTGATGACTTGGTGTTTTCGGCTTCCGGAAAACCTAGGAGCGCGACCCCTTGTTCTCACATAACACGAAATCCCGAAAGGAGAAATGCAAAAATGGCTTAGCACGGATAATATTGGGTGTTTCGGTATTTCGATACCTGAGATACCTATTGGCAAGTTCTCTTGCACCTGCCAGTCTCAAAAACCCGAAGTGCGAAAGCCCGAAATAATACTAGTGCGGACAAAATATGGTGTTTCGGTGTTTCGGCACCCGGGGTACCCAACGATAAGTTTTGTTGTTGTCGCATATCCTGAAAAACCCAGGTTGAGAACTCCCGAAATAGATGGAGTGATATATATATAAGTATGTAGGTTTCGAAGTTTCAGCTCCCAGGAAACCTAAGTGCGAAACCTCCTGTCATCGCATATCCCGAAATCCCAGTATACGAAATCCCAAAGGGTAGAGCACCAGAGCTTAATCCGAGTTGTTGTTAATCTCGTTAAGTGGTTATATTCATTTCAGGTTTCAGCCCTTCGAAAGACAAGAGAGAAAAGGGAAACACATGCATCGCGATTTCCTGAATCGCGAAAGCGACGAGCACCTCTTTGATAAGGCCTTTGGTCATAGCCACCGATCATATGAGAGACTTTAAAAGGGAAAGGAGGGTCTGCGATAAGCTCCTTAGAATTAAAAAGGAAAGAAAGCCGAAAATTTTGTAGCCCCGTGGTGGGTGTGTTACATGCTCCTACTGATAGCGGGGAACTTGGGGCACAACACCAACAATGCTGCCGAACTTTGGGGCTTGCTCAAAGGTCTCCAAGTAGCCTTGGCTCATGGCCTCAAGATTCTCATCGTGGAATGGGATTCACAGATCATTTTTAACCTTCTCTCACACCTTCTTAATGGCGTGGATCCAGAACGGATCTCCCCAAGTTGGAGACTCATTAATGGCTTGGTCCAGATCAAAACTATTCTTCAACCACACCTGGTGATCATTCCCTCCCATGTTCGATGAAAAGAGAAACAAGTGGGGGAAAACATGGTGAACTTTGGGGTCGACTTGAAGGAAGGGGACTTTTGTTGCAACCTTGAATCCTCCTCAGATCACCCTCTAGTTAGAGCATGCATTGCCCAAGCCCTTAGCACAAATCACTGCCCGGATGGGGTGTCATCGTGAACATTGTTCCCATGACCCTCACAGGCGTACACTTGGCACCCTCTACCCATGTGCCTTGTCACCTCCATAATACCACCGACTATTCATGACGTGATTTAACTCACATAATTTCATTCTTTGAGGAGAGTACCCGCACCATCTCCTCGACAGAGACGATGTTAAGACGATGGGATGGTACTCCAGCAAGTCTCGTCATGCAGGCAAGCTCCTCTGGTGTTATCGCTTGGTGGTGGGTTATCCCGTTCATTCTCACCTTTCATCTCCTACACTTCTAAGCTTCTATCCTGTCTTAGGGTCCCTTCTCCATTGTGTCCCACTGAATTTTCTTGCCCCTCCTCTCCTATTCATCCTCCCAATGTCGAGGCAAAGATGCAAATTGAAGAGGGGGTTTGACTAGTATAATTCTCAGGGGCGTGATCGTCGCCATAAACCAGACCTGCAACCTCCCTCTTCTCACTCATCCACCTTGGACCTTCCTCCTCTATCCTCCCCTTAGGCGTGCAGAGTCGAATGGTTTGACAATTTGCACAATTCGCTTGGTTACACACCTGAACTCATTGAGGAAGTGCCTTCAAACTAGCTGCCACCTTCCTGCACACCCACTCTGATTTCTCCTCCTATTCACTCCACCTCCTCCCATGATTCTCCTTCCTCTTCGCCTTCACCTTCAGCTCATCCTCCACCTTCACCTTCACCTCTGCCTCAGCCTCCCTATGCACACTGCGATGAACACATTGAGCTTCAGAGTGTAATTGCAATAATTCAAGACCTAGTCTTCGAGGTTCGGTGTGACTTGGTGGATTTGTTGTTCAGATACGAGCTACAGGAACAACACAAGGAGCACCTTGAGGCGTTGATTTCTTCTCTACTTCACATGAATCTAGCTCCAGGGGTAATGGCCCTGGCTATGGCGCCAACAACAAATGTGGAAGGGAAGCAGACCCAACTGGACCCGGGTTCAAAATGACAAATGGTATATGAGGTTCACAAACTAGTTTTTTTCCAATGGTGTTATGGTTTTACTCTTTTGTTTCAGCCCTGCCTGGCTTAACAGTTTTTAGGCATATCTCTTTGAATATAGGATATGGTAGGCACTTAGTTTTCAAACTGGGTCATGGATTGACAAATCGATGCATTGGTTTCCCACCTGGACAATGCAGCCAGCTGAGTACATGTTTAAGTCGACAACTATATATTTTTTTACTTTGAAAGGTCCTTTTAATACAAATCTCCAACTTACAAAAAAAAAAAATGTGTTCACTACAATTCTACAAACAAATTAAGAGAATTTCATCATTTAGGTACTCAACACCTAGGATAATGGAGAAACATATGCATTATATTTTTCATGAAAAATAACATACCACTATTAGAAAAACACAAATTTCACATACTCACACACAAATTTTATATTAAAACTATATATTCAAAAAGATAATTCAATTTCTTACATTTCATATTTTTATACCATATTCAAATTTATTATGAAAGTATTTCAAATCATCCCTTAGAGTTAATAGATTTCTATTTTTCTATATTTTCATAGCCACTAATTATTACCATCATTAACTTGCACCTACCCTAAATCACTTTCATTTCTTTAAAAAAAAATTGTTTATAATAATTTAAAAGTAAACAATTAAACCTTTATAAAACTAATCGAACCTTTATAAAAACTAATTTTAAAATAAAAGTAAGTGTTCACTAATGAAGCATTTAGTGAAGTATTAGTAACTATAATTTAAATGAAGTGTTTAGACTAATTTAAAAGCAAAGAATCGAATCTTCACTAAATAAAATTAAGTGTTCACTAATAAATCAATACTATGACCATTAAATGTTTTTTATTCACTTGTTAACCGATGAAAGATAAAAAGAACTCAAATTGAATTTTGCGATTGTATACGATTTTATATTTTGTACATTTACTCTAAATATAATGGAAATCTTATTAAGAAAAAAAAAAAAAAAAAAGTATATGCAAGCAATTATGTAACTCTAGATTTATAAATGTAATAGTTTTATGTTGGATGTTAATTTTTTTAGAGTGAAAAATATGATTTGAAGTTAAGATAGATTTATAAATATAAGTGTGTTATTTGTCAATTTTATGTTAAATATGAAAGAAATTATATTCTCCTCATATTCATGAACACATCAATTATTTTATATTTTATTTAAAGTGAATCTTTTCTCATATTAGGATGAATCTACTTTGATTATGTGTATGTGTGTGTCACTTGTCAACTCCATGTTACCTAGGAAAGAAAATCTCTCTCATACTCATCAACACACCACTTATATGCTTTAACCATAAAATATTTTTTACTTTCAATCAATCAATCTCTCTCTATATATATATAAAGTTGATATTGAAATATTTTAAATAAAGTGGAAATTGAAATATTTTATTTATAGTTCACATTCTTTTTTTTTTTAAATGATATGTGTCAACTCCATGTTAAATAGGGAATGAATTACATCTCTGTCATATTCAATAACATCTCATTTAAATATTTTAATATAAGAATTTTTTATTTTTCTATATATGATATTGAAAATTTTTATTGAAATATTTTATTTATGATTAATATTGAAATATTATTTTTATTATTAATTTTTTTTTAAATGGTAGGTTTTTTATAGTTTTTATTAATGTTTTTAGATTTTTGTTTTTGGATGTAAACTGTGTGTTGAGTTTTTAAAACTTAGAAYGGACATTCTACTCATCTAGMATTTTTAAAGAAACAAATTTTAAAAAGAATGTTGAAGCAATAAATTTTGAAAAGAATATTGAAAAAAATATTTATAAAGAATACTGAAAAAAATGTTTATCAAGGGTGAAAATAAAAAACGTTAAAGAAACAAATTTTAAAAAGAAATATTATTTTTATTATTAATTTTTTTTTAAATGGTAGGTTTTTTATAGTTTTTATTAATGTTTTTAGATTTTTGTTTTTGGATGTAAACTGTGTGTTGAGTTTTTAAAACTTAGAACGGACATTCTACTCATCTAGCATTTTTAAAGAAACAAATTTTAAAAAGAATGTTGAAGCAATAAATTTTGAAAAGAATATTGAAAAAAATATTTATAAAGAATACTGAAAAAAATGTTTATCAAGGGTGAAAATAAAAAACGTTAGTGAAAAATGTGGAAAAAAAGGTATGAATTACCGTTGTCAAGTCGACAAAATCTTTCGTTGATTTGAGGAGGGCTTCACGTGGCTAGATCCTTGCAATAAACTAAGTAGACCCATGGTCAAAATTAGTTCATCAAATCTTCAACTAAATTCATGGTCAGAATTAGTAAACTACCAACTCATTTGTTTTTTATTCGTCGCTTCATCCTTGCAATAAACTACGTCGTCGCATGGTCAGAATTTGTTCAACAAATCTTTAACTAAATTCATTGTCAATTGACTGTCGGAATTAGGTAAATTACCAACTCATTTGTTTTTCGTTTTTGAATGACAACCTTGTCGGCGAAATCGAAACCTGTAAAACATTACTCAATTGTAACCTCAATATGATTTGAGGTCCAAAATATGAAGGACTAAATGACTACGACATTCAGGTTCATTCTAAAGTATTTGGTATGGTGGCATCCTACTTTTTAACTAATCTGTCTTCTCATTCCTTTATAAAAACGAATGAATCTTTTCTTTCCACTGAGTATTAAATTATATAGTGGGATCATGCGATCTCGCCCTCAATTATTTGTCGTCGTTTTATGCCGCAGCTTTACCTATCTATGCCTTAAAATTCAACGTCTATTATTATTAAATACATAAACAAATAAAACAATTGCCGGTGTTCCCCTATATTCACATTCACAAGATGGAAATTTGATTGACTCTTTACAATAGGTGGATCGATCATACAATATGA
>JZKD02S0877749.1:389256-411655 GCA_000966675.3 Picea glauca
ATGTCATTGGCATTGAATCTTTTCTATGATGCTTCCATCCCTTCCATCCAGTCATGTTCAATCACGAATGAAAAACCAATTGCAAATCCTATCACTCAACTGCAAGAACAATCTTATTCGCAAGAAGAGGAAAATTCTTCCGATAATGTTGAACAAGCCAGGGAGGTAGAATCTATTGATCAGGCCATGATTAACAACCAAATTGGTTTTTCCTTTGAATCATTGTATTTTCAGTCTAAGACTAGTATGGAAGATGATTCGTATCTAGCTCAGGGTGAATACCCTCATTCTTGTAACTCATGCTCTAATCAACATTTAAAACCAGTCATTGAAGAACACTTAAGCAATCAAAATCTTCTTGAATGTTCTAGTACTCCCATGAAACTGATTAGAGAAGAAGTTACGCAAATAGAAGAAGAAACTTTAAACCTTCATCCTCAAAATGCACTTTGTTCATAGGAAAGACTAGATGTTGGTCACATAGATTTTGAATTATCTAAAAGGGAAAATCCAGATGATCATATTATGTTAAGGAATTCGTCACCAAAACAGAGTAAGAGTTTTAAAGAAAGTGAAGAGAATTGTTTTGAGAATACCATCGTTGAGTATCATAGTTCAAGAGATTCTTTTTATCTGCTTATTTCTGATTCCTTTTATTCTTTATATCCTGATCTATTCCTAAATTCTGGTGGACTTGACATCTTACCTACAATATACTACTCTTTTCCACCACAATCATATCCTTTCGATATGTTAAATTTTGGTGAAATTAATTCCGACCATAACATTGATAAAACCGGATTTGACTCTTGTTCACTTTCATCACTCACAGGGGAAAGGGACATGTTGTGAGATGATTTTACATAGTTTATTGTTGAAAAAGACAATGCAATATATTTTATGGAGATCAAACATTCTAAGTTGCACATTCGTTCTTTTCTTAGCTCGAATCTTAATGTTTATGCTTCACATTTTGAAATGATAAATCGCATCGAAGGAAACATTCAAACCAATGATCTAATCGATTGCATGAATCCTCCTATGATGAGATTTCTATTGATATATTCGTTTCATCAAAATCTTGGTTTGCATCCTCATTTTTGTGACAGGATCTCAGGATGGATTGAATATTCATATATGAAAAAATTTCATAATAAAGACAAAGTTGAGCTTGCTTTCTTTTTACCCAAGTATCTTGGATGTAGGCGTGACATGTTTCTTTTAGATCCTCCATGTGAAGAAGTTAATGAACACGTAAAGAATTGTCAGAAGGATGGGGTGTTTCAGCCTTGGCTGATGGTTTTTCCATTTCCTCATAATCTGACGAGTCTTTCAAAACTACTTACACTCACCCATGCCATTATGACCCTTATCATGACAAGATTGCGCAATGGTTGGAGGATTCGTACAACAAGAATATTCGAGGAAATGGTAAGATCATGCTTACTTTGTTTCTAGATGTTGATTATGAAGGTAAGCGTGATATGTTTTTGTCATTTATTAATATATTACCATTCTTTTTAATAATTCTTGATCTTGTTTTCATTGCAGGATTAGAGTTACTCCGATGGCTACATTGGAAACATGACTTCACGTAGTATTCTGGTTTATTTAATAGTTAGGGTAGGTTTAGGAATGTGTTTTCTTTCAGATTGATTTCTCACTAGTTCTGTTTTTAATAATGCAGTCATGCATGCAAGTGGGCGCACCACGAGAACCATAATACGACTATTGTTAGGGAAGTCCTCTTGACCCTTTTTCTCTTTACTTCTAGTTGAATGTTTATTTTAAAAAATGCAGTATCATCATGAAAATCTTAAATGGAAAGTAAAGAGATAAATGAATCTAAATCAACCCTAACCCAAGATGCCATGAGTAGGACTTCTTTCCCATCATTCAGGATTTTCCTACTTTCTTTCAGTTTGTTAGGGGATTGTTGCATGAGGTTTTCAGATGCACCTCCTATGCATATTTGTTTTTTGTTTTTGTTGTTTGGATTTCTTTGCTTTCCAATTTTTTCTTCGCTGGTGTGTTTGGATTTCTCCCTTATGCTTACTAGTTTTTGCTTTTGGAAATACACTTACCTGTGAACTGAGCCATTCAAACAAAGACGATAGAAAAATTTCTTCGCTGAAATAACTTCTGAAATTTTGTACAAACATCAATGATATGTTGCTGAACTTATATCTGTGTTGGAAAATTTTGGTGTTTGAAAGAAGTTTACTGATTTCAATCTTTGAGCAAAGTTTGTCATGATCATCTATTATCTTTTTACGCTGTCCCATTTCCGTAAAGGAATGACTCAAAAAAGATGTCTCCCTGTCATAAGAAGTTGTTTTAGAAATAAAACATCTCTGGAACTTAATAAAGGACGGTGCTAAAAATCCTGATGAGGTCTGAAAAAATATGTTAAAGTATTGAAATTTTCAGCGTCACCCCGCTTAGCTATATCTACAAATGAAAAAACAAAATAAAATATGAATAAGAGTTGTGGGAAGTGTTTGTAAACCCGCCGGGACACTGAACAGGTCCGCTGGCAGCGGGTAAATGCAAGCATGGCACCAAGACAACTTCGCCGGGGTACTGAACAGGCCCGTTGGCAGCGAAGCAATGTCAGGTATATGAAAATTTGTAAAAAAGAAAAGGAACCTCTTTAATGTCCTTTATTCTGATACAGAACTTCTTAACAGGATACGGATATCAGAGTGGGTTAAATGGAAACCCTGTCGAGGCTATGGACGCCTGCTGGCAGTAGTGGCCATGCCAATAGTATTGAAGATTTTATCATTAATATCGTGACTTGCTGATATTAATACTGTTATTAGTTTTCATCTTTTAAAACATCGCTGGAAAAGATGGTGAATGATGATGTTCGTACGATTTTCTGGTTGTTTTTTGAGTTGAAATTTTCTTTGTTGTCCTAATCTGAATTTATTCCTTTTGACAGAGATAACTGCTTCTCCCAGTGTGTCGCCATTGTTGGAAGCCAATTCAATTTTTTACATTGCCCTATAAGCTGCCTAGACCTATGTCTTCTGAACTTCAAATCGTCGTCGCATTTTCCAAATAGACGATATTTTCATTTCTTATGACATTTGCAAATTGGTCTTCATTTAGTTTTCATGATTGCAAGCGTGAAAACTCCTCCATCGTTTTCTGAGCTGTCATGATCTTTTTAATCAATGTGCTTACTGCGCTTACCTTTGTTTATCATTGTGTAGCTGAAAGAATTTTCGAACTATATTCAATGGTCATTCTTATATTGATTGTGAGATTGAGTTTCATTGAGTTTGAAATACATTAATCTTTGGATTTGAACTTTATATGACTTGCCTGATCATTAAATCTTTGAAAATACATAAGGCTTTGATTAAACTTTTTATATACATGTGATATAATCCTTATGATAATCTTTTCATAAATTTGGCTTGTTGACTATACAAAATTCGTTTGGCACTTTGATAAACTTTTGATTATATACATTGGCGCATGTTTGATATTGGTTTTGATTTATATGTTGGATTTGGAAACGTTATGGTATAACACTTGCGCACATTGGTATGTATATATCCATTCGATTTCATTTCTTGTGCACATGGTTAATGGTTGAATTATGCTATAGTGAGGTTGAACAGCTATGTAAAATGGCGGTGGTACTATTGGCAATAACTCCTATGCATGGCAGAAGTAAGCTTTACCACCCTCACACACTTTGCATTAATGCCTGCCTCCTAACAGGGTTACCTCTGTTGATTTTTGGGAAAATCTCTGAGCCCACTCTGTTCAAACCCTTGTCCCTTAGCCCAGCTCACTATGTGTTATCTATTGGCTCCCAAAGGGCCAATTGAACCCCCATGGTGTTCAGAGCCGGTTGTGGTTTCATTTTTTCCAGAGAAGACTGCCCCTGTAATTTCCCCAGAGTCATGTTTTTGCATGAGTGATTCTGGGCAAAGGGATTTGAATTAGCTCAAACCATTGAAAACCCAGAACCTTTTTTAGCCCCTTTACCTTCATTGTAGGCGGTTTCTTCAGAAAGTGAGCTACTACAGAGATCCAACCCTTGTTTTACAAGTCAATTTTTCAGTGGCTGGAACATGCGTTTTGAGTCTCTGAGCATTTGCCAGAATGACTTATCACTTCTCCAGACCTATGCTTCAAACCCCTTCTACCTGTCCAACCTTGTGCTTCAACTTCTTGTTGAAACCCTTGATCAATCCACAGATTCATCAAGTAGTCTGTTAGAAGAAGCATTTTCTTTCCGCCCTGGTATGTATCTCAACATCATTTCTAGTTTTGTGAGTCACCAGGATTGATATAATGGTTGATTTTTGATAGCTCTGTCTCTCATTCAAAATGGCTCAGTCATTCAGTGATCATTTCATTTTGATAAAATAGAAAGAATTTCAATTTGATTTGTTCATAGATTTTTATTGGATTGTAATGGCTATTCGTTTGGATTTGATTGGTTTGATTTAGCTAAAATAGTTGCTCTGCTGTCAATTGAGGTCATTTGTATCTATTTTAGACATAGGCTATTTCTCATACTTTAATTTCAAACGCAATCACATTTCGGTTTGATTAATACAATATGATTGGCAACAGTTTTGATATGGTTAACTGTTACAGTTTGATGTCCCATATGATTTTCAACCAACAGGGATACAATTTGGATTATGTTCAACATGTTTATGTTAATATGCACCCAAATCATAACATTTATACCCAGCCGGTTAATACGCATTAATTTTCTGTTAGCTCGATCCTGTTATCAGTGGGATTCGTAATTGCAATAAACATGCTGTTTGAATTCGATTTGAGGAACGAAATTGACTGTATCCAGTCTCATGATCTGTTTCTATATTAGACTCAGTCGTGATTGATTTTGATTATTTACCCAGTTTATATTATGAATTTTGTTGCTTGTTCACTGTGCAAGAAATTCGTTGGGTCGATACTGTTGAGTATGATTTCATTTGAACACAATCGAAACAGTCTACCTATCTTTACATTTGATTGAGTGATATGCATCTGTTGTTATGGTTATAACAAGTCGATGATGGTTGTGTTGGATTAAATTGTATCACCTATGATATGATTTGCTATCGATTTTAATTGGATATGGGATTGTCTTATTATTATTTTGACTCGATAAAACAGAGTATTCTCACCCCTGTTTCCACTAAAATCATTTTTTATCATGACTGATAAAATCATTTGAATCATTACTGATTCATTTTAAATGATTATTGGAATATAATTGGATTTTCATTCTTTTAAAAAGATTTGATTTGATTCTAATTTTGGTCCTGTATGCTATTTTAGACTAGCTACAGAATCAGATGATTCTAAGCTAAGTCTGTAGGATCATTTTTTTATTGTTTTGTTAATGAAATGTCTTTCTAACTGGTTATTTTTGGTCTATTGCAGATCAATTCGAAATGGCAGTGGCTTTGATGAGCAGTTAGGGGATATTTCAAAGATTTCACTTGCATTTTGATTTCCTAGTTTAGTTGATTTTAGGGATATTCTCCCAGATTATGTAAAACAATTTGATATTATCCACAGGGAGGTTTTATCCTGTGGAGAGACTTATAAATACCTATCATTTTTGTAATAATCATCATCCTCATTCGTGGGAGAACAAGGATATGGAGTTCTAATACAGATTGAAGCAGAGTTTGGTGTTTTGTCATAGCTTTAGCTTCTCATTGTATCAATATTTTGTTTCATGTTGTGTATATCTATTCGTATATGGTTAATGACTACTTTAGCTATCTTAATCATGTGCAAATGATATAATTTTAATCACTATAATCCATATCTGGTTTCTTCCAAATGTATAAAAGACATAACAATTGTTAATTCAGTTTGTGAATGACAGGTTTATATTCTTCATGAGTTGAATTATTTAATATAAGTTTTTTCATAACAGGTTTCCCTTATTGCAAAGATTTATACATCTTATAGTTGTTATGATTTTTTATGTCTTGTTTGTCCTGTAAACACTTCAAGAAGCAGTACAGCCTATCATTTACGAGAAGCTTATGGACGAATCGGTGCGAGTTTCCCTCCTTCGACTAGCTTAGAAGTCATCATACACAGGGCAGACTTGGAGCGTTTCCAGGTCAATTTTCTCATTTGTTTGTTTAGATATATGTGTTTAATATATTAGATTGTTTAATGTCAGTAAATATATTAGATCGTTTAATTTCAGTAAGTTTTATTTCTTTTTCATAAAATATAAAAATAAAAAAACATATCTTATTGTCTTAGGGAAGAAAACACGAGTTTTGCAGGTTTTAATTAAATCTGTAGGTTGTTTATAGTGTACATTTGTGAATAAGTAATATTGTAGCTGGTAAATCAGATAGTTGATTTGAGTTATTATAATAGTAATTAGTAGATTGTATATAATAGTTAGAATAGTTATATTTAGTTTTAGTTTAATTTAGTAATTTGTTTTAATTCGATTAGTGTGTTAGTTTGTTTGTTTTTAGTTAATTTGTTTTATTAGTTTTAGTTGTTTTATTTGTTTTAGTTAGATTAGTTTTCTCTTTGGTTTCCTCAGGACCTTAGGGCAGCCAACGGAGCCGTTAAACCCATCAGGGTGGTTCATTCCAAATGGCTTGGGTTATTAGACAAGCCCGGACTGGTTGCACTCTCTCAATTGATGGACGAACAATTTCGCCCGTCAACAGAACGATGTTCCCTAACCTCTCAAAATCGCGATATCTGAAATCGCGATTTAATCTCAGCCGTCAGATTAAGGTTGAATCTGGACTGTTGATTCCAGTCCATTTCGGAGTTTCTTGGATCGAGAGTTGGATATGTCAAAGAATAATAACCACAAGAATCCCGTAATCGCGATATGCGGAATCACGACTTAATCTAAGCCGTCAGATCAAGGTTTAATTTGGACCATTGATCCCTGTCCATTTCGGAGTTTTGAGGATCGAGTGTTGGAGATGTAAAAGAACATTCACCACAGGAATGCCGAAATCGTGATATGCGAACTCACGATTTAATCGTGGACCGTTGGATCAAGAGGACGCGTGGCAAAAGATCAGAGAACCATAAAGCTCCATCTTGGAGTTTCGCCTATCAACATTTGGAGTGACGGGCACCTCCATCTAAGGATCAACAAGATGCGAGATCATGAAAATATCTTGACCATCAATACACCAAAAGACGTGGATCATTGATCTAAGCTCCTTTTCGAAGTTTCGCCTATCGCGACTTGGAGTGACAAGAACCTCCATCTAAGGAACCACTAGATGAGAATTCATGATGAGATATGAACCGTCAATACATCAAAATCCTGGATCGTTGATGTGAGCTCCATCTCTGAGTCTCACTTATCGCAACTTGGAGTGACGAGAATCTCCATCTAAGGAACAACGAGATGTGAATTCACGATAAGAATTCACGTTGATTCATCGAGATCGTGGACCGTCGATCAGGGTCGATGAAGATCATAAGTTCGCAGCGCCTTTTAGCACATCCTGTGGTCACCGCGTGTCGTCACGTGGAGGAAGGACCTAGTGCAGATAAGCTCTGCCTCAAAATTTTGGGGATCGTGTCTGGGAATGTTGAGACACTAGATCATACAAATGCCGAAATACCGAAAAGGTGAATTGTCAGTGTAACTGGAGGTCACCGCCTGTGGTCATGTAGAGGAGGGAGCTAGAGTAGCCAAGCTCCTTTTTGGAGCTCGCAACATGGAGACTCAAGATGTCTCATCGTAGAATCTTTGAATTGCGAAAGTGTGAAATGGGTAAATAATGACAATACTCTTTAGAGTAAATCCAATGGTGCAGGTGAATTTGAGCATAATCAGAGGGCTAATGTAGCTCCTCACAGTGTAACTGCTAGAAACCATTGATGGTTTCTACCAGAAGATTCGAAGAGACTCTGTGTGATCACCAGAGGAGATGAAGAGTCTCCAAGCTTCATCCAGTGAAGAAAGACAACTCTTAGAGGGATTGACAGGTGGATGAGCATTGAAGTCTGTAGCTGAGAATAGAAAGGATAAGCTCATCGAAGACATAGAAGACGAAGAGCCTCAACTGCCAGAGAAGCTGAGAAATCTAGATAGAACACCCAGTGATACTGAATGTGTGGGAAAAACTGTCGAATAAGTTGAAGAGTCACGATGATGATGAAGCAGAGCACTCATGATGTGGAGGAATTTGGTGTGGAGTGAGCATGCAGAGGCATTGCGAATATTGCATGAACAAAGACCACAGAGACTATAAGAGTGTTGAAAAAGAAGAGATCGGGGTTGTCGTTGTGGAGGAGAATTCAGGGGTGTGCAAGGAGGCAGAGCGCAGGAGCAGAAATGCACAGTTGAGGAATGGTGCATGAAAGGGATATGGTGCATAGAGCATGAAAGGCAGAAGAACAGAAAGTGCAAAGGGTGTGCAGAAGACACTGATGCAGACAAGGAAGAGCACTGTAACAGAACAACGACAAGGCTGGTAAGACATTGAATAACTTTATATCGTTGTAATAAGTTTTAGTAACAAATAAATTATACTTCAAAATGGAAGGGAGGTGCTAGGGAGGAATGGTGTCCTCAAAGGTTCAAGTGGGTGCTTGAACATAGGGAGTTGGTGCTTCCTTCTAGTTGATGCTAGAGAAACCAGGGAGTTGTTGCTTCTTTCTAGTTGGTGCTAGAGAAACCAGGGAGTTGGTGCTAGAGAAACCATGGGGTTGGTGCTTCCTTCTAGTGGGTGATAGAGAAAATAGAGAGTCGGTGCTCTCAGCAAGTTGCAGCTTGCAAAAACAAAGGTTGTAGCCTCACAATGAGTTGTTGTTCATATGTATGATAATGTAAAGAATGTAGATAATACTTATCATATAAATAAAAGGAGGTTTTTACCCTGTATGGGTTTCCTCAGGAATTATCTGTCTCTGTCTTTCTCATATATGTGACTGATGCTGAATGTGCCCTTGTTTATTTCTCTGCATTATTGTGATCATCATTGAGTGCCTTGTAAAGATTTTAAAAGAGGCATAATTGTTTAAGCACGGTAACAACTGATTCACCCCCCCCTCTCAGTTGTCCAACACTCTTAACACAATTTCCACTTGAAACCTTGGCTCCAATGACCACTTATCCATTCCATCTAGGCTCAGTGTTGAAACCTTGGGTCACCTTCATTTTCATTTTTTTTAAATCGTCTAAAAGCAAGCAGGAAAAAATGTTTTCCTTCGATAAAACCTATGAATCTTGATAGCATAAGATTGTTTGATAAAACCTATGTGCCTAGGGAATGAATGTTCTCCTTCACCTCCTTACATCAAGGATGAAGCCTCCTTAGGTTAATGATGGATGAAAGTATGGCTTCACTACTTTTACAACAATTTGGATACACTCACCATCATGGTTCATAGGTGATACTATTATAAAAAAATAAAAACTATGCTAAATTAATTTTTTATTATGTGTCTTATGTATTTTGCATACTTAGAAATTAGGGTTTTGTTTTTATACATGTTACAACTTGTCTATCTAGATATAGAGATTTGTGCATGGCATCATGAGCAACTCTCTAATTGATTGTGATTTCTATTTAATTGATTGTGACTAGCCTTCACCATTGATGTAGATGGATTAGTTATATTTTATTTCAATTTTCTTGTTTTTGATTTGTTGAATTAATTTCTATTATTGTGAAGAGAAAATAAAAAAATTCGAATGCAACTTATTTTATTAGCAACATAGGTTTACTTGTGTGGCCTTTGATTGAGGTTTAATGGTGTTGCAGGTGGTGTTTGATTGAGTTTTAATTGTGTTGTAGGTTATTAGACGTTGGTCATTGAAGCATGAAGTTGAATCCTTCGATAAAAAAGTAGTAGATCTAGATGGTCCAAATCTAGATGCATAGGAGCATATAAAACCTACATAAGCCCCAGTGGTAGTGGATCCAGATGGTTGAATGCTCATGATCAATACCTAATAGCATAACTTCTGGATTGAGATACACGGTCATAGACTACATGAATAATTCCAAGCGTAGGATAAATACCAACTTATCCATCACCACTATTCTCTTATCCCCTAACCCTTTCATCCCTTCTATCCTAGTTTACCCAGTACCATTACGCATAACGTACCCTCCACATAAAAATAGAGTTCTACACTTAGGATTACTTCAAAGCCTAGGAACAAGACCAACTTATCTATCACCACTGTCCTCTTATCCAACTAACCCTTTGTTTAGCATCCCTCCTACCCTAATTTACCCACTACCACTACATGTAGCATACCTTCCACATAAAAATAGAGTTATATGCCTAGGATCACTTATAGTTATATATCCATAAGCATACCTTTGTGATCAAGATGATGTTATTCAAGATCAAGAAATAGAAGAAGCATATCTAACAACAATATTAACTACATCAATGAATGTATTAGAGAAAATACAAAACTAGCACCTGTAATAGTATATATGGATGCTCATGGTAGAGAGCTAGAGATAGATTCTTAATTTCTAACAAAATCATGTTCCCTTAGTAGCATATCCAACATAAGAAGCTTATGCAGTTGGTTCATCAGTTGGTTTTTGTTTGTTAAGAAGTTCTAGAAGCAACACCAAAACACTACATTGTGGTCTGAGTGGGGATAGGCACACCTAAAGGCCCATACGAAGGACTAGATTCATATCTAGAGATACTACTACTAGATATCCAAATTAATCCAAAAGGATAGCAAGACAACTCAATAGATTTTGTTGATTCGATTGAGCTAGTTGAGTAAATTGGTTCTAATGTAGACAAGTCAGTAGTTGTCATTGATCAATCTTATCTACCATCAATAGAGGTAACACATGTACCTTGTGTAATTGACTAAGTGGTTTTGGGTTTAACCAACACCACCATTAGTAGGGAAGCATTACTAGAACTAGTATCATGAAGAAACACAACCAATAATATGAGTTATGGTTCCAAACACAAAGGAAAGGACAATGGTAGAAATTGACCCAATACTAGTTGATTGAGTTTCCCAAGTAAGTTCAATCCTTAATGAAGATTTTTTCCTAACAACATCCCTACCCTATGGATTCCTTTTGCACATCCCTCTCACCACTTTCATCTTTTGACTATGTTGATTTTTCCTTAGTTGATGCTGATCTAGTTTCTTCTGTCGATGTTGACGAACCACTTGCCATTGTCTTTACTATGGATACATTGCATACTACTCTCGTTGTCATAGAAAAGCTAGGTTTGGGTGTATTAGTTGATCTAATTTCACCACTATTGGTAGAGCTAATTGTTGATGTAGTAGAATGAGGAGTAGTTCTTTATCCTATTAAAGAAGAACTAATAGAAAAGTATATATGATGAAAATGCATTTCTAGATTCAATTGTTGATCATGTTTATTAAGATTGAGACCATATTTCCTAGAATAAACTTCCAATTAGAGATCGAGAGCTAGAACTAGTCATCCAAGAAGTAGTTGAAACCACGTTTTACCCAGTGGATTCTTAGCTTGATGTAGTTGCACTATCAAGTTGTGTACATGTATATAGTGAAGATGTATTTTTCACAGTGTTTACAGGAATTCTTAGGAATCCTTGCACCATGCTTCATTGGATATTTCTCTTCACTAGGCTTTGTCGCTACACCAACATGTTTTGACCCATATCATAGGTGCATCCATAAATAGTGCATCCATATGAAAGAGTAGAATAAATAGCACATGTATAATATTTTTTTAAAGAAATATTTGATCCATAAGTAGAAAAGGAAAAATTGAGGCTAGCAGATCAAGTTCTTGATGATTTGGGTAAAGTGCTCAATGTTTCAATTTGATACCATAAGCTAGTGCATAAGACCTAGTACCGTCATAGTAGACACAAAACTTACAAGGGTAAGAGCATAATCCATTGATCCAATAGATCCCGTTGATTATCCACAAGCAATAGGTGGTTGATTGAACTCTTGATTTTCTTGTGTGGTTGATTGAACTCTTGATTTTGACCTTGTTGACATTTCTCATAATCATGATCTACTAATGATTATGCTTGTTTATGTTTTCCTTTGGGTTTAGAATGAAAGGTTGGATAATGAAATAATGTATGGTAGAGATTTTTACTATTACTACTTTGGTTTGAAGTTATTGGATATATCCTACTTGTTAAAATTAACTAGGGTGGTTGTGGAGAGGCCTTGGTATATGTTGATGAGGGTTTTTCTAACGATGCCATTGAATCTACTATTAGGATTTATAATTTGATGTTCAAATGTCGGTTGCTTCTCCAACTCTCTTTAATGGTAGAAATCCAAGGTCCTTAGATGTTCCTCACAATGATATTCAACTGGTAGGATTGTTTAGGTTGCATATTGGTATCAATATGACTAATGCATTTTTAGTTAGGGGCATGATTTGGTATGTATTAGTTCATGCCCTATTATGGATTGACCTCTTGAAGTAATTTTAGTAGTGGATTATCTCATGGAATTTCCATGTCCTAGATTGACCTCTTACACTACTTTTAGTATTTTAGTAGTCGATTATCTCATGGAATTAATTACCATGATTATCACCATTTGAGTTAAGTAAAATCAGATAATATTAATTGCATTTGAATTTTTACACTACATTTAGTATTTTACTAGTGGATTATCTCATGGTATTGATTACCATGATTATCACCATTTGAGTTAAGCAAAATCTAGTAATATTAATTGCATTTGAGTTATTAAAAAAGAAATAAGGACTTTTCTATTGACATTTCAAGTAAAACAACAATAATTTATGTAATCATTATAGTCTCTTGGACTTAAAACAATGCATTTTGATCGAGTGTATTAATAATTTATGTAATTTTTATAGTCTCTTGGACGTAAAACAATGAATTTTGATTGACTATATTATTAGGGCCTATGAATTCTTGTCATGAAAATATTTTTGGGTCTATTCGATATCCTATTTCATGGTTTGAATTTGGGATAGTTAAGTATGAACGATCATAATATTGGAAGTATTTATGATGTTTTTATTATTATGATTAGAAAATAAATAGGAGGTATTGGAGTTTTCATTCCATACTTCGATAAATAGTTACATATATAGAAAAAAAATTGGCATAATAAATGGTAGTGTTCCAATGTTTCTTGTGTTTGATGACATTGCTTGTTATGTAGATAGAGGAGGCACGCTAAAATATAATTAGGAATGGTGTTAATTCTTAACATGCATTTTGTTTATTAGTTATTATTCAATTCTTATAGGAACAACATAAAGGAACAATTTTGAATTTGTTGTTGTTAGAAAATATATTCAATTTGATTACCATTATATACAAGTGCATTCATTGTATACCTGGAGCCATGTCATCTTAATATTTTTGAAATTTTTAACTTATAAAAAACTATGGGAAGGCAATTAGTTGAGTATCTTGAGTAGGATTATTAATGTAGTTGTGCCAAAGGGATAAAATTCATGAGTAACTAAAATCTTTTGAGTTGTCAAAACAAATAAAACAAGGTAAGGAATTGTTTCTATGGTCTATGGATTCCAGGCCTCCTTATCAAGAGAGTCCAAGACAACGTTACCAAGTCACTATTATGTCCTAATGGGTCTCTTGGATTAGTAGATTGTTGGTGTGAAGAGTTTTATACAAGGTATCTCAAAGATGTGTAGTAGGTGTGCTCACACTCTTACAAACATCTCTTATTTTTTATAAATTATTTGTATTTAATAATGGATGAAATCATTTATCCAATTAGGGAAAAAGGTTATGCAATCTCAAAGGCTATGGTTCACAATTTTGTAATCTTATATAGAAACTCACAATTTTTATATGTTGTACATGGTAATTCCATTCTTTGATATCTTACATGCTTTGAGTTTGTTTTTTGTTGAAACATTCCTTGATCATACATTGGACTTCATGACTTGTGCAATATGAAGAGAAATGAATAAGATCTAGGAATATCCAAGTCTTCAAATGTTTGCATAGAAATTATTGTGTACACTAGCACAACATAAAAGAAGAACTTATAATTTTGCATAACTTGCTCTACCAAGATTTATAAGAGAAAAGGTATGCGTTTTGAAAATTATTTTCCTTACTCTTTTAAGATTAATAGATAAGGGATTCAAAAATTATTATCTTTATATTTAGTAGGGTATTCCTATTGAGTCTCATCTTTCTAAAAATTTTGATAACATGGGTTGAAAAAATTGCTACATTGATTTTGATAATCTAAGAAAAATTGGTTTCTAAATTTCACTATCTGAAATATTTAACTCTATCTTTTAACCATTGTGCTAATTACTCTTGATTGTATCTTCCATTGATACACTTTCAACATATATTTTATGATAGAGAACATCATCAATAGTTATTCAAAACATGGAAAAAAAACTATTGATATGAACTACTATCCCATGGACACTACAAATTAGTGAAGTATGCATCAAGAACCTATTAGCATTTGTGTCGAACGCCATGCTAAAAACATACATTCGAGTGAATTTGGTCATTAATTTTTATAATGTATATTCCATACAATTATTTTAATACTCTTTCAAAGCTACACGACAGGCTCAAAATTTGAACTCAATTTTTTAACACAATTTATTATCATGCCCATAAGTCATTCTCTGAACTTACTACCAATGAGAGTCGTTGTGAAACCTGTGTTAGGAGTCCTATAAGAAAGGTGGGTGTATGTACTTTGCATTTAATAATATTGGTTTTCACTACGTTGGTACTCTTAAAGTGGAATCTATCTTTGGAAGTGTATTATGTCCTTTAGAAATAGAAAAATATCATATGTTTGGAAGTGTATTATGTACTTTAGAAATAGAAAAATATCATATATTAAGGATTGTAATAAGATGTGTTACAATAGGTGATGGTTTCAAGTTTCAGTTTATTTTCAAATTGGTATATAATGAATATTTCAATGAAGTACATGGAGGTTACACTTTCAACTCATTAGGATTTGCATAGGTCAAAAAAATGATTGTAAAAATGTTCTAATAAATTCTTTTTTTATTACACATGCCAACAACATCAACTAGTAGCGTTCTTGGTGACAATGAGTGCTTTGAACCATACACATCAAATATTTATATTTGGAAAGTGTGAAGGTAAATTTATTTTGATTATTATAAATATTTTTCTAAAATATTTCACAATTTTAAGTGATTCAAATGTAATCTTCTTATTTATTTTGTGGTGGTCAAAAAACAATCTTATTCTAAAAAAAAAATTCATTTATCACAATTGTTCAATTCAAAATATTTGTAGGATTAGTGTTAAAATGATGATATATAAAAGTTGAGTACCACATCAATATCTTAATAAGTTTTGACTATGATGTCACACTTTTTTTTTGACAGTTTCTAAAGTGCAATGGGTGAAGATCAAGTAAATTGTTGATATGTTGATCGTCGTTTCTATAAAGATCAAAACAAATACTCAATATTCACATGGACTAAAGTGATTCCCAAAGCATGTCCCTTTTACACTTGGTGAAAGGTAAAATGCTTCAATTTGTATTTCCAAAAATGAACAATTTACCTAAATGTTAAGGTTTATAAAGTCGTGAGGTGCCTATTTCTGGTTATGATTTTGAATAAAGTGATCTTTAGTCACTTGGATTTAAGCATCATGATAGGTTTTCGCATCAAACTCACTTTTTACTAAGATGCAAATATAAGGTCAAAATCACTTTTGACTACGATGCTAAGATAGGAGGGTAATTGTATTAGTAAAATTGTCCAAGAATTGCACTTGGAAATAATAGTGTTGTTGGAATTGGGGTACTTTGTATTGGATCCTTGGTGAATGGTGTAACAAACACCATCATCAAAATTGTGCTAATACCCAATTCTATTAACTTACTTTTGAATTTAACTATTTGTACGTTTTTGTTTTCCTTTTGTTCTAGAAGTATATCTACAATCTTATAATTCTATTAATGTCTATTAAATTGAAATAATTTTTTTAACTATATTTTTTATTATATATAGATTTAGGATTTTTGTTTTAAGTCTTCCAATTATTTTGGTATTTTTGATAATATAATTTTCTTCAGCGAGTGCAAGTTAATGATGGTCTTTTATGACGTGTTAGTGGAAATGCAAATATGGAAAAACAACACTATGTTAACTTGGAGGGATTAATCAAGGTACTTTTACAATGAGTTTGAATATAGCATAAAAAGATGAAACATAGGAAATTGAATTAGCTTTCCAAATATAAAATTTTTATTCATAGATATTGTGAATAACTATGTGAAATTTGATTTTTTGTAACAATGGTATGTCATTATATATGCTTTTGTTTGTGCATGTGTTGAGTCTTTCCAAAAACTTGTGTAATTGTAGAGAACCCATTTTTCTAGTGCTTAGTATATTTTGGAAATTTATAATACTAATTTCATATTTTTTTAAATTATAAAAGTCAATATATGCTTGAAATTACAATGTCTTTTATTTATTTATTTATTTTAGATCAGAGATATAGGTCTCTAGTAATGCAACATATAACTCATTTTAGAAATGGTTAACCTGACACAAAGTTATACCATTGATAAAAAGAAGCATGTATTTTAGGATCTTTATATGTGTAAAGACAAAAATAGATTAAAAATAGTAAACATTATTAATTTTAAAAAACATAATATATTTGGAATCTACATACCCAAATATGTGTTTCTGTAGTCTCATCAACAACAATTTGTGTAGCCTATAGAAAATTAGCGTAAAAAACAAAGATATAGAAAGGTATTCATAAAAATGGAGGGTTTTATATATTTTCATACCGAACTATGAGTTTTGTCATCTCGAACCTAAAGATGAGGCAACCAACTAAGAAAACACATTTCTAGAGTTTTCATTCCCTCTCGAAAAAATTTGAAATTCAAATAATGTGTGTGTGCTTTAGGAATGTGCTCACCTCTCGTGTTCCTAAAACACATGTGCATTATTAGGAACAGGAATGTGAACAATTTCTTTTTAACACAAAGTAATTATCTCTCTCTCTCTTACCCCCTATGCCTCCCTCCCTTTATATTAGTATCTCTCTCTCTATCCCTCTCTCACTCTCTTCCCCTGCTCTCTCCATCTCCCTCTCTCTCCCCCCCCTCTTACCCTCTCTCCTTATGTCCCTCTCCCCCCCTCTCTCTCTCCCCCATCATTACTCTCTCTCTCTCTCTCTCTCTCTCTCTCTCTATGTTCCTCTTGTTGATATTATGGTAGCTGCGGGAGGTATTTACCTCCCTGTGTAAACTTGACGAGAATAGAATATTTCGAGAAGCAAGAAGAAACCCTAATGAGTTGGCTAATAACCCTAGAAGACAAGTCAGATAATTTGTATTAGGTTATTAGCCTCCAAGAGAAGAAGTCGGCTAGAAGAAATAAATATATACTGAACAGACAGATACCCAGAATGAGAAGTCACCTGAGGTAGTTAGCCAGAATCAGTATAAATACAGGAGGCCAATCTTCATTTTGGCAGGCAGTCTCAAAATTGCAAAGCAACACTTGTGTGCACTGCAGTGCCCAGTTTTGTGTGCAGGTTTCAAGGAGAGTTGTAATTGCATCTGTTGTAGCTAGCAGATCATGTTTGGCTTGGACTATCTCTTGGTTAGGGTTTGGACTATCTGATCATCTCTTGTTGGTATGCTATCCTTGGGGAAAGGTGTGCTATGGGTTTTCTTCTAGAGTGATTCTCTGTCAAGATTAAGGTGCTCGGAGGGTGGCTTCAGCCTATGGTTGGGTGAAAATATCGATATTGTCAATGCTAAAATGAGCACATCCATTATATTCTAACAGGTTATGGGCCCACACCTCCTTCATTCAGTCTAACCACTAGAAGGAAACATAGCCATAAGGATATTAAGCTCGTTGAAGAACTGCCGCTAAGTTTTCTATCAAGAGCAGTCACCAAAGCACTGTCACTAGGGTTACTAGCAGGTGTAGTTACAGAAACCCTAATCCTCTCGTTGAGGCACCTTAAGTGAAGGGATTGACCTAATTTATATATAGATCAGTGTGCCCTAGCCTAGTGCATCTCCTGATACTCTCAGCAAGCCAAGACGTCAAGTTTGAGTTTTTGGTCAGATCTAGGGTTGACCAAGTCAAAGCATCCATGACTTACTCTATGAAGTCAGAAAATAAGTTAGATGGAGCTTCTAACTTCAGAGAATGTAAGAGAAGGATTTACCTCATCCTTGCCAAGAATAAAGTCTTGGATATTGTGAAAGGAAAGATCGTGGAACCAGAGTTTGAAGAAGGAAAAGGGAAGGAATCACAAAATGTTGCAGTTGTGGAGAAGTTCAAACATGGTGATATCAATTCCATGAGTATCATAGTGGACTCTATAAAATACCGCTTCATACCCTACATCTCCCATATTGACTCATTGAATAATATGTACAATGCCCTAACAAATCTTTTCTCAGTCAGAAACATTGGGCAAATAGTTAGTCTGAAGAATGAGCTTCGCAACATGAAGATGAATGATGATGACAACATAACATCATACTTTGTGAGAATATCTCAGTTAATAAATCAACTACAAGATATTGAAGAGATCATTTCAGAGAAGGAATTGGTAAACATAGTACTCAATGGTCTTCCCAAGACAAGGGATGCATTTGCCGCATGCATGAAGACAAGGAAGGAGTATCCTACATTTGAATAACTTTGGACTTGTTGTGATCAAGAAGAGAATCTAGGATCAGTGCAAAAGAGAAATTCCAAAAGAAGTATGATGATCAAGCCTTCACATTAAGATTCAAGAATTTCAGGAACAAAAGGAAGTTTGGTTCAAGGAGGAAGCCAAATCAAGAGAAAGACATTTCAGAAATACAATGCTTCAACTGTCGAAAGTATGGTCACTACAAGAATCATTGTCCCAAGCTAAAGAAAATAAAGGCGACACACAAAGCATCAATTTCCAAAGAAAAGGAACCTACTAAGAAGACTAAGCAGGATGAAAGAGACTTATTCTTCTTAAGGTAACAATACTCTTCTTATTTCATGTACATATCTTGTTTGCATAGTCTTTGTACATATCTTGCATATCTATCTCTTAGAAGATAATATGTTCCAAGAAAAACTATACCTATGGAAGAAATACAAGATAAGGATTGTTATCATTATACAAGTTAGATAATACACATGAAATGATGAAATACATAAAACAAATCAAGTGGAAGCTATTACAAGATAAGCCGAAATCAGAGTCAATCATGAAGAGACTTAGAAGAAGCAAAGACAGAAAGAAGTCAGCAATCAAGAGGAAATTGGAGAAAGACTTATGACGTTTTGCAGAAGACAATAAGACAAAAGTGTGGACTTTATTAGACAGAGGGAGCCGATTATATATTGCAGAAGAAAATAAGGATGAAGACGAAAGCATGGACTATGTTAGACGGAGGGAGCTGATTATATGCACTCATACATGAAGCAAGGATTAGGAGGGAGATAATCCTATGATCCATTGGATATGATGAAGTACATATCCATGGTAGCAACCATGAAAGACAATACGTTTTCAGTTCAACCCTAGAAGAAGTCTTCTTCAAAGAGAAGCCTTAAAGTATCCTTGTTTTTCCATCCACATCCATGATCCTATAATGAAAGGAATAAGTGGAATCTTTAGGGCATGGAATCTATAAGAAAATCCATGGAACCAAGAGCTAAAGAAAAACATCAGGAAGAACATGAAGATTCCAATAAAGGAAGAAAAGCCAGAACAACCAGTCACTGTATTAAGAATCACAAGATTACCAACCTGATATGAACTCAATAAAAGAAATCAAGCAGAGGAACTGAAAGTTGTGATTCAGATCTAGAGGTTCTCCCATATGGAGGGAGAAGACTATGATGATTACTTGTTCCATTAAACCAGGCATACCTCTACATGAGTCTTTATATCATCCGCAATATCCATGGGTTGGATTTCTACATCATATGAATGCAAAGACTGTTCTCCAGAGCAATTGAACAAAGAGCGTATGAAGAGAAACCTCAAGACTTTGAGGCATACCATAACGAAACCCTTGTATACAAATGGAAGAAGATAACTTGGTGGAGAACCTCCAGTGCACATCATAAGCATGGTGAAGATTTTCTATAATAGAGATATTGTATCAAGATGATTACTCAGAAGATCAGATCTCACGATGACAGAAGAAGTGCCACATGGATATGTAGCAATTTTCTAAAAAATGATATACTTTATTGATCAGAGCTACATGAAGCCTTCAGAGAAAACCAGTGTTTCAGACTGAAGTACATTTGAAATCAAGCATTAAATTATCTGTGATGAAGTCTAGAAAGGAGAAAGTGGTTCTCCAATACATATATTCACAGATGAGTAGATAAGCAGACATTTTGGTAAATCTTATGTTCAAGATGAAAGAGTTTGCGTACTCAAGCTGGAGCTCGTGTAGACGACTTCCTTATTGAAAAAGGAAGAGATGAATCCCAGGTTGGGAGGGAGCACTAATGTATTATTGAGTGATGGACAGTCATTTTTCAGTTCGAAAAATGGTCCAGGATGAGCAGTTTCTTTCCAGTTCGGAAAGTGGATTGAGATTTCTGACAGACAGACATTTTCCAGTTCGAAAATGGTCTAGATTGCTAATGTACCATATATGAAGACTTCCTATTATGGTTAACATGGGAAGTGGTCTAGGGAAGTCTCTCTTCTTGAGGGTTACTCAAGAAGACTGACCTGCCTCGCTAGACAATGATTTCCCATTGTGGTTAACATGGGGAATGGTCCATTTTGGAGGTTGGTGTAGGACAATCATTTCCTTTGGAAATGGTATGAACAGTCATTCCTTAAGGTGCATTCATTCTCTCCAGGTTTCACTTTGTTTAGTGTCGGAAGAATGGACCAGGGTGGGGAATGGTCCAAGTTCAACAATCAGGGACAAACATTCCTTAAGGCAGACTCATTCTCTTCAGGTTACACTTTGTTTAGTGTCGGAGGAATGACCCAGGGTGGGGAATGGTCCAGGCTCAGAAATTGGGACAAGTATTCTTCCTTGCTTGAGAAGAATAGTCCAGATAGTTCATAATTGATGGTATATGCTCTTCTAAGATCTCATAGATTTGACTGGAAGAATGACCCAGATGATTCATTTTATATCATAACATTGTTTCTGTGCAGGTTGATATCAAATGATTGTTATGAAGACCATATGTCTCTAGACAGTAGATGTATACTACTGTGGTGGATGTGTTCCACTGTTTGATCAAGTATCTGTGTGGTACTTGGTGTGGTAGTGTACCACTGTATTGTAGTTGTGTACTACTATGGATAGGCATAGTTGTGTTCTATTGAATGATATTGTTCTGATTGCCTTGAAGACTATCAACAGTGTTGAAAATAATTATCAGCCAGATGAATGATGAACAAAGATTTCCCAGACAGAAAATGGTTAAGAACATTTACTCTTCTAGATTAGAAGAATGGCTCTTGTGTCACTCTGTGGAGTGAGCATCATGTCTGATTACTTAGATAGAGTACGGTTTCAAGAGATGATGCAGCTGATGAAACTGATGATGATGATGATGCTCATGATCTAGTCATGAGATAGTCTATACAACTATGTTGATGCTACTAGGAGAATGGTATATTTGTGCTCAAGACCATTACTTGTAATACCTCCCTAGCTAGGAGGGAGTGTTGATATTATGGTAGTTGTGGGAGGTATTTACCTCCACGTGTAAACATGACAAGAATAGAATATTACGGGAAGCAAGAAGAAACCCTAATGAGTTGGCTAATAACTGTAGAAGACAAGTAGGATAATTTGTATTAGGTTATTAGCCTCCAAGAGAAGAAGTTGTCCAGAAGAAATAAATATATACTGAATAGACAGATACCTAGAATGAGAAGTCGACCCAGGTAGTTATCCAGAATCGGTATAAATATAGGAGGCCAGTCTTCATTATGGCAGGCAGTCTCAGAATTGCAGAGCAACACTTGTGCGAACTGTAGTGCCCAGTTTCGTGTGCAGGTTTGGAGGAGAGCTTCCATTGCAGCTGCTACAGTTAGCAGATCATGTTTGTCTTAGACCATCTCTTCGTTAGGGTTTGGACTATCTGATTAGCTCTTGTTGGTATGTTATCCTTGGGGAAAGGTGCTCTACCCTATGTTTGACTATCTAGCCTAGGGTTTGCTTCCAGAGTGATTCTTTGTCAAGGTTAAGGTGCTCGGAGGGTGGATTTAGCCTATGGTTGGGTGACAATAGCGATATTGTCAATGGTAAAACAAGCACATCCATTATATTCTAACACCTCTCTCCTTATCTTCCCCTCTCTCCCCCTCCCTCTGTGTCTCCTTCTCTTCACCTCTCTCCCTCACTCCCTCTCTCTCTTTCTCTCCTATTTTCTCCTACCTTCCCTCT
>JZKD02S0877749.1:414576-432059 GCA_000966675.3 Picea glauca
ATATAGAAAGATATTTCATGTTAATAGGAATGCACACACGTTCCTATACCTAATAACGTGCAAGGGGAGGGGTATAGTGAGAGATATTTCATGTTAACAGGAACACACTTCTGTTTTTGTTCCTAATAATGCATGCCCATTCCTAGTGTGCGTTATTTTGATTTAAATTGTTTTTAGGATCACACACGTATTCTTGAACACATGTTTCTTAGGAACTCATGCACATTCTTGAGAACGTGCATGCATTCCTGGGAACGTGCCTACATGGCTCACTGAGTGGACATTCATGTTCATGGTTTGTCAAACCTGTCACATTAGGAATGTGTGCACATTCCAAGAAACACACATGCATTCCTGCCAATGCAAATTCCTTCTCATCTTGTTGTCAATTTATCATCCACTAACTTCATGCACTCACCCTTCAATGCATAATTTCCATTATCTTTCATTTGTTTAATAAATCATTGCAAATAAATATTAATAACTATATGTTGGTCATCTTCTACTTTTCTTTTAATGTAGTGCTTGCAAATATAATTGATATTGGTTATTTGATACAATGGATGTAAACTAGGATGTGTTATTTATGGTCTAGGGTTGTAGTAAATGCTATCAAGTTTACAATGGACGCTACAAGTATAAAGGTGTTTTTTAATAATTTTTCAAATTCCCACTGGGTATTTTATGTATTAGATATTTTTGTTAGTTACAAAAATATACATTTCTAATATCCTTTTACTTCTGTGCAGAACAAGCCCAAGTTACAAACTAAAGACATAGATATAAAATGGCTCAAATAGTGTGCTCAATGAAGAATAAGGATGAATGGTTGTCGCCCAAGTTACAAACTAAAGACATGGATATAAAAATGGCTCAAATAGTGTGTTCAATGAAGAATAAGGATGAATGGTTGTCTTGTGGGATCTAAATAGGCATGCTCTTGTTGTTGTTTATACATCTCACTATATTATGGCTTTGCTAAAAAAAATCAATTGGTTGTTGTATAAAGGTTGCAAAATCCCATGACTTCATTAGTGGTTTTGTTGTGAATTGCTTACATCATGGTGATCTTTTAAGCTTTTAGTTTCTTTTTTTTTTGGGGCCCTTGTAACTTCTTTCTTCTCTACTCCATATAGATTTGATATTTTTCTTTTTCCATGTATCCTAATTTTTAATGATAGTGTATCCCTGCTTCAACCATTATACGTCATAGGGATATTGATCTTGACTTCTTTAAGGTTTACTATGTGCTTCATCATATCTATAGGAATATGTAAATCCTACTTGTTTTAATAACTTGTGAGGAAATTATTATTTTTTAAAGTGCAAAGAAACCATCAGTTGTTGCTATTGATGGTCTTGCGCTGGGTGGTGGACTTGAGATTGCAAGGGCTTGCCATGGACGCGTAGCTGCACCACAAGCTTAACTTGGATTGCTTGGACTCCAACTTGGAATTATCACTATTTTTGGTGGTACACAACAGCTTCCATGCCTACTAGATTTTTTCAAAGGCACTTTAAAGATACTTTTGTCGAAACCGATCAAATATGAAGAGGCGAGTGAGTTGGGGTTTGTGAATGTTGTAGTCCCATTTGTGGAATTGCTAAACACAGCTCATCGCTGGGCATGGTACATTGTAGAGTTTCGAAGGCCTTGGATAAAAATCCTTTATCGAACCGATAGGTTAGAACCTTTGGGAGAGGCAGCGTCAAATCCTAAAAAATTGCACGAATTAATGATGCAGATGAAGCTGCCTCAGCAACAGCCAAACCAAGCCATGGATGAAATCGAGGGGTTTTTTTGGTCTGACAAGGAAGCCACTGGTTCTTCAATATGTGAGTGAGTCTAAGAGGGTGTTTATGGGATCAGGTTAGTATCATTGGAAGCAGAATTGACAGAGATGGTGCACATGGAGCCTGCGAAAATCCATGGTGCACATGGAGCCTGCGACTTCCCAACTAAAAGAATGGTCTTGGTAATTTGTAAATATTGAATAAAGTGGATTATGTGTATTTGTTGACAACGTAGTGATCATTGGATCTATTGCATTGTTGAGGGTGTGGTCCCTTGCCTTGTAGAGTTTTTTCTTTATTTCATGTCTTAGAATTGAGGCTTTGAGTTCACTCAATATGAAGGTGAGGTTATATGGTTAGAATTCATGACTCTAATAAATGAAGGTGAGGTTATATGGTTAGAATTCACGACTCTAATAAATGATAGTAAAAGCATGGAAATTCAAGACAATAATTGAATTAAGATACTAGTGATAAAAACAAACATGATGTGAATGAATGTAGTGGAAGAATATGGTATCTTTTGTGTTGATATTTGTTGTACATGAGTTGAAAAGTTGAAATAAATATATCTGTTGTAGCAGGTGCATGATCGGTTGTACTAGATACCCCAACATTTTTTTCCAAGTTGTAATTCTAGTCATAAGCAGGTTGATTGCAAGTTTATTTCTGCAGGTTCATTATAATTCCTATTATTTAGGCATACAAGTAGCGTTGTAGCACGTCCTATTTTGTAATCCTTGTTCAGACAAGCCTACATGTATTTGTGTAGTAGCACATGTAATCATGTAGCATGTATCACTCTTATGCATACAATGCATGTGGCATCAAATTGTGAAATCAACCACTAGGTAGGTATGACAGTGGGAGGTGTACTGATGCAAACCCCCACCACCTCCTGGGGCTCTCGCGACCTCCCTATTTAAGGATCGTTCACACTAAGGAGTTGAATTACCTCTCATGCTCTTGTTGAGCCCTCGAAACTCTCTACCAGAGGGCTTTACTCTTCTCCCTGCGCATAAATTCAAGTTTGTGAGGGTCTTGTCACTTCAATGGAGAAGTCCACGTGACCTCAGGCCAAAACCATAGGCTAAACCTTTGAATTGCGGGAACTTTGGCACTTCTGAGCTCCAGGCTTTGGGATTTCCAATAAAAGCACCCTAAGATCCTCCCGAACGATGAATTTACGAATTTTCGAACAACGACGGGGATCAACGGTTCACAATACGCGTTGAGATCCACGACTCAAAGATATTTTGAGACTCCGTGATTCAGGAGTTTTACCCACTCCAACACGCAATTCCTTCGAATGTTGAAACTACGAATTAGCATATCATATGGTTGTTGTCCGCCCTAGATCAATGGTCACTGTTTACTCCGCACTCCAGACTTCAGTGCTTTTCAAAACATAATTCCTAAAATACTCTGGAGTGTCGAATTGGAGAACTCGCGAAGGGGTCTCAATCAATGGTCCATGTTTCCTTACGATTGGGCAGCCTGGATCTTCTTCGTACTTCAGGCCTTTGGGGGTCTCCCCTTCAACCGACGATTGGGATCTACTACGACCTTTGGGGCTTCGGGAGTTCTCGAACCTTAACACTTGACACCTTCTTTCTCTTGAACTGTCAGACTTTTGGATAACTGCCAATCTACTGACACATCACTTTGGTGCCAACAACCTGGATTTGTTCCAGCCTTCAGAAGTTTTCAACCCAAGCTAGCTTACACCCAATTTCCTTTGGAGTGCCAGATCTTCGGACTCTGAGATCTGTTGACACATGGCTCTGACGTCAAAGGTCAGGATCTACTCTGGCTTCAAAGATTCAAGAAATTCTTATGCTCTCACCTCAACACCTCAAAGTTGTCGTATATCTGTACTTTTCAGATCACGCTTCATCTATGGACACGTGTACTCACGATCGACAGACCATATTTACTTCAAATATTGAGACTTCGGGAAATTCATCTCCTCCATATTACACACCCTAAAATTTTGAATCCACGAAGTCCAAAGGAATTCAAGGGTTATCACTTGCACACCTTTCCCAAATCTGACGGTTGTCAAAACCTCTACTCCTTCCGAACGGATCTCGTCCGCTCGTCCTCTAAACAAAATGATTTTTTTCTTTCGAGAGTTAAATATCGCTACCCTTCTTGAGCTTTGTCAATGTCAAAGGACTTAGGCTTGGGTGCACACCTTGCGCTACTTCTCCTAATCTTGAGACTTAGAAAATATCCCACACACTACTTGCACTTGCTCACCTTGAGAATTTTTCAACACTTCACTAAGTGTTGGCCCTGTGCACACCTTGCACAGGTCTTACCTTCGAGATTTTATACTTAGTCGAGTATATGTGCACTCCTTGCACTCACTATATTAAATTCACTCTATCTCTCCTGAGCCATTGAGTCTGAAAATGACTCATCCTTCGTATTCCTTACATGGACAATGTGCACTCCTTGCACCAGGATTTCAAAAGAGAAACAATTGAAACTTATAGAACATTACAGGTTCATTCATTCAACCATGAAATACACACATACACATATAAACACATAAAATAGATAACATGACATTACCCAATTAACTAAGAGATAAGAAAACTCAGACATTTGAAATAAATCTCCTCTATTATATTCCTCCAGAAAAGCATTTACAAAGTGTTGTTGCATCTCTCAACTTCTCTCTGGTAGCACTCACAATAATCTTCAACAACAATTACAATAATCTTCAACAACCTCTTTTGGGCATAAATTACATACATTTATACATGGAGGGGCTTCTCGAGCCTTCATTCTGACTACTCGAGTGCTTTCACATCATAATTAAAGCATTCTACCACTAATATTATTGCAAATAAATTAGCATTTACAATATAGATATGAGTGGATGCTCCAAATCTGTACAATCCTTTGGGAATTAGAGAAATTACAATATCTTGGATTATTTACAATGGCTCATGACTCAAAATCTTATGGGCCTTTAATTACAATATTTTCAAAACATTAAAGTGATGTGCTCTCCATCGAATCCAAAACCAATTTGAATGTGCACGCTAGATTTTGAGTTGTCCTCCACTTGGCCTCATTGAATATTGATGGTGATGCTCCTGCATCATACTCCACTACTGACAAAATCATGATCTCCTGCTCATGGATCCTCTACTACTATTTTGCTAGATCCACCTGGGTCCCAAATTTCACTCTGGAGTTTTCCACCTTCTCCTTTGCTTTTTTGTTGTTTTTGTTGCTATCCTGCTTCTCTTGCAAGCTCTCCTCTTGGTTTCTAGATTTTATGCTGCAGGGATTCATGTATCTTTCCGCTATAGTCTCCCCTTGTCATCCTCCACCTATTGATGATCGTCTCTTTTGTTGACTTCAACATCAACATTCTTATCTCCTCTATCTCTCTATCCATCTTGTTTATGGCCTGGCTTCTCTATTGAAGACTTCTCTCCTGCATCTCCTCCTCTTCATCAATCTCTAACTTGGCTTGTTGGATGAGCCTACTATGGGTTATTAATATTTCTCGCAGGGATTCTAATTCTTCACACAGATCAACAAAATCCATGATGTCTTATCTCTCTATTGCTACAGGTTTCAATTCTGCAGTTGTCCTCCATTCATCTCCCTTGCTGCAATTTATGAGCAATTCCACTAAATGCTCTTCTTTCTTGCTCCTTCTATCTTCTAAAATGATAGAATATGTGTGATGTCTGTCAGCTTTCTTACAAGAAACATCTTCATTAGAATTTTCTTCTTAGCCCTCTCCAAGAGATACTCTGATCTCCCCTACCATCAAAACATGGTTAAGGTCCTCTCTTCCCTCCAAACATTGGGAAGATGTTTCTCCTTCTTCCTCCTCCATGTCAGTGTTTGTTGGTTGTCTTCCTTATCCTACACCTGCAACACATGCACTGTTAGTTTTAAAAAAAAAATCTCGATGGCCTCTTCCCTAGATGCATCCTACATAACTTCCTCATGTGAAACACATGCACTAGCCTCTGCTAGGCTGCTTGGCAGGAATATATAGATTTCCCCAATGATCAGAATGCACATTTGATCTTCCTCCTCGAGAGTTGAGGTATTTAAATTCTCATCATCTTCATTCATATGGTCTACAACCCCACATAAATCTTCATGTTGATGAGGCTTCTCTCCTTCCTCTTCCTCCTCTCCTATCAACACTCCTTGTCGATCTTAACTCTCCTCTGAGTTATAGAGACTCTTAGATAGTCTTACCTCCTATTTTCCCACCTAGAAACCTAAATTTTCATTTCTTCCCTTATCAAAGTCTACGAGATCTTTGACTGATCTCTTCTCCTTTCCCTCCTAGAAATATGCGAGATCTTAAGCTAATCTCTCTTCCTCCTCATCGAGGCTCTCTCCTATTTCCAGTTCATAGATGTAAGCCATATACTCCTTTGTGTCACTGAGGTTTTCCACTTGCCTCAACCACCTGTTCAACATATGCTTTTTCTTCCTCGCAATCAACTGCTCAATAATCCACTTTACCTTCCCCTTCATGGGCCACTCATACCTCCGCATTCCTTGTGGCATTCTCTTCCATTGCAACATAAATATGTTGAGCTCCTCTCTCGTCTCATTGAGCTCTTTATCCATCTCGTCTTTTCTCATCTACTCGCGGTATCCTCTCGGACCTTGTCTATGTCCTTCAGTAGCCATTTTCTCTTTTTCCACTTCTTCTCTATGTTCCTTGTCTGCAAAAATAATCTCGCTCTGATACCACTTGATGCAAACCCCATCCACCTCCTGGGGCTCATGCGAACTCTTGGTCTAAGGATCATTCATACTAAAGAGCTAAATTATCTTTCGGGCTCTTGTTGATCCCTCGAAACTCTCTACCAGAGGCCTTTACTCTTCTCCCTGTGCACAAATTCAAGTTAGCAAGGGTCTTATCACTTCAACGGAGAAGTCCACGTGACCTCGGGCCAAAACCATAGGCTAAACCTTTAAATGGTGGGAACTCCATCACTTCGGAGCTATAGGATTTGACATTTCAAACAACAACACCCTACGATCCTCCCAAACGATGGATTTATGAATAACCGAACAACCACAGGGATCAACAGTTCACAATATGCTCTGAGATCCATGACTCATATATATTTCGGGACTCTGGGCTTCGGGAGTTTTACCCTCTCCAACATACAATTCCTATGAATGCGTGAACTCCAAATTAGTAGATCGGATGATTGTCATCTGCCCTAGATAAAAAATCATTGTTGAATCTGTGCTCTTGACTTTGGAGTTTTTCACAACATAACTCCTCAAATCCTTTGAAGTGTTGATCCAAAAAAATCCAGAGAATACTAAGGATAGCTCGTAATTCACAGAAGCAACTCAGGAATCTCAGAATGGCCTCAGCAAATAGAGAAAGGGAAAAAAATCAAATTTCTGAAAACTCAGTGAAAGTGGCATCATCGCGAAGAGAGCGTCGCAAGCTTTCCAACAACGTAAACGACTCGTCAAACGGAGTTATGGATCGAAAGTTATTTGTGGTCAAAGTTTGGTCAACCTAAATCAGTTAGTAGGGGATGAGTTAGCATCCATACTGCTGTCGTCAACATCGGTATGAATGATGTCAACATATGTATAGTGTACATGGCACACTTAGGAGGAGACACGTTTCATGCTGACGTCAACATGGTAACGTGGCAGATCTAGAGGCTGCCACATGTCACTCTTTTTTGTCTTTTTCAGGTCAATTCGTGGACCAATGAAAAAGTGCCATGTGGTCGTCTGTAGTACATACAACCACGTGGAAGATCATACAGTGATGTGGCAAGATGATGTGGCAGGTGACGTGGCAGGTGACTATGCAGGTGGTTGGCATGGCCCAATGGTTGGCTGCCACATGGCCCAGTCATGGGATGCCTTGTGGGAGTGGGAAAATGCCCAACGAGGGCTCGAGAATTGAATTTCAAAAATAAAAAAAGGTGGGTCTGCCAAATCTAGCAGAGCCCCGCCAGATCTGGTGACCAAACGGAATCCTCCGAAAAATCTAAACCACCTCCAAAGTTGGTGAACTACCACACACACACACACACGCGCGCGCGCACACACACATAGATATATATAAGTTATAACAACAACCCAAAAGGGGAGGCTCCTAGGTTCGACCCCAGGACCTCCCCCTATGCAAACGCCTTAACTATAGCTCTACCACTGTTGGGATAACGAACTACCTTGTGTAGTCCACCCCGTTGTTTGTTATAAGTCGATTATGTGGACAGACGAGGGGAGGAGGGCGCATGATGGTACGAAATGGCATAGGAACCGAGGCATCAATAGAGAGAATTAAATGCAGGGAGCAAGCACGAAAACTGAGACGAGATTTCTCAAGGGCCTAGGAGTGACAGAGTCGGATTGAGGTGTGGAGATAGTCATTTTTGGGTAATTAGAAGCCATGAATTCAATGGTGTTGTCTATTTTCTGATTTGAGCAAAGATTTTGCAACTTAATTCCAGAATGATGTATACTTATGTATTTTGCCAAATTCTTTTGTTGAGTTAATAAAAAGGCATACCCATTTGAGAGCAGGACCCGAAGACATAGTCCACCAGGGAAGAACTTCGTTATCAAGTTTTTGTGTTCATATTTGATGCTTATGTCTCTTCATTATTGATATTTTCCTTCTTTAATGGTGCACTTTAATTTATGTTCACTTAATACAATTCTTTATAAGTCACTTCGATGAAAAGATCTTGGATCATGTTGGTATCAGAGTAGTCATATTTGACGTGAATTGTTGAGTGTGAATGCTTAATAGGGACAAGCATAAGCAGGGTGAAGGAGCTCTTAATACTTTCAATCCCGAATTTGGTCATGCATCCCGAAGGAAGAAAATGGAAGAAGAGGACAAGCGTGATGAACAGGATAAAAACTTCCATACGGTCTTTTATCGCATGTCAGAAATGGTCAAATGAATGTATGGAGACTATGAGAAGAGGATGAAGAAGAAAGGGAAGAAAAATGAAGCAAAATATGATGATGATTCTTCGATAAATGAATTATATTGGCGCACTTCACAGTTATCATCATCATACTTTTCTATTGTTTAACCCCACTAGTATTGATGAAGTTTGTGTGCAAGCCACTCACATTGAGAACATGGGAAAGCATGTTCAAGAAGATCCCACAAAGAAACCTTCCAATCTCCCACATAAGCCATTTAAGAAGTTTAAAATGAAGGACCAGAAGACTGCCATGGTAAAGAAAGAATAAGGAAATCCATCTTGCACTCATTGCAAGAAAAGTGGTGACGATGATGAACACTATTGGAAAGTACATCTAGAGAAGAGACAAAAATAGTTCGGTGGAAAGGGGAAGAAAAAAACCGTTGCTACAGTGTAACAAGGATCTTGGTTTCGATTAAGGAGACAAAGGAAAAATTATAGCAGTTGGAGTACAAGGTAAATATTCCCTTCATGCTAGTTCAAATTCCAATAATGAATCTCATGATGACGAATGAAGGATGAATGAATTATTTCATATAAGAGTTGTATTTGAACACACTAGTATAGATACATTATTTGATCCGGGTTCCCAAGGAAACTTGATATTTGAAGCACATGTAAAAAAGATGGTCCTGAAACAAAACCACATCCAAAGCCTTATCCTCTTGGTTGGGTATGTGATAAAGAAAAACTTAATGTCACCAAACAATGTAGGGTCAAAATTGTTATTGGTTCAAAGTTGATTGATGAAGTGGATTTGGATGTTGTATCACTTGATATGTGTGGCATAATGTCAGGGAGTCCTTATCTTTATGATAGAAAAGAAGTCTTCCTTTTTCATGAGAACAAATACCACCTTACTAAGGGGGGAGTGGAAAATATTGTTAGAGATCATAGCATGAGGGTAAACACAACACTTGTTAGTGAAAGAGAAATGAAGAGACTCATAAACATTAATACGAGAGATGTACTCATGATCGTAAGGGAGAAATATGTCGGAACATCTGACGCTTTCCAAGGATGTGATCCTTCTCATAAGAAATAATTGATTAATATTATTTCTAAGTATGATGATATTTTCCAGGAACCAGATCGATTACCTCCTAAGAGAGAAATCCAACATGAAATATATCTTCAACATGATTCTCCTCTTCCTAATGTGGGCATGTATAGGATGTCATTTGTAGATATGACATAGATCAAAAAGTAGGTACAAGGCTTATTAGATCAAGAGGTCATCAGGCCCAACTCATCTCCTTGTGGTTCTTCGATCATGATGGTGCCAAAGAAATATGGCACATGGAGAATGTGTGTCGATTACCGGGCCTTAAATAAAATCACGGTGAAAAATCGATACCATCTTCCTCGTATAGATGATTTACTTGATCAGTTAAATAATGTTGTTTATTTCACTAAGTTAGATTTGCGCAGTGGATACCATCAGATCAAGTTTGCAGAACATGATGCATGGAAGACTTCATTTAAAACAAAACATGGATTGTTTGAGTAGTTAGTTATGTTGTTTGGACTTTGTAATTCTCTGGAAACCTTCATGTGTGTGATGAATGATGTATTCAGGCCTTTTCTAGATGATTTTGTGATTGTATATTTAGATGACATTGTTATATTTAGCAGGACTTGGGATGAACATGTGAGGCATGTAAAGCAAGTATTGGATACTTTGCAAAGGAAAAAATTCTATTTAAGATTTCCCAAATGTGAATTTGATAAGACTGCACTTGTGTACTTAGGTCATATTGTAGGAGGAGGACAATTAAAAATTGATCCTTCCAATATTGATGTAATTGTAAATTGGCTTGAGCCCAAAAGTGTAACTGAGATATAGAGCTTCTTAGGTGCATTCTAGTATTGGAGGAGGTTCATTTCAAACTTCTCCTTTATAGGATCTCCTTTGCATTCCTTAACCAGTGTGAAGAACAATTTTTAGTGGGGAGGAAAGCAACAAAAAACTTTCGACACTTTGAAGGAAAATATCAGTACCGCACCAGTATTAGCACTGTCGAATATTCAACAACCCTTTGATATCAAGATAGATGCCAATGGATACACCATGGGTGAAATATTGATGCAATATCGTAAGCTTATCTATTACCAGATAAAGAGTTGTATGCATTAGTTCAAAGCATAAAGAAATGTAAGCACTACTTGTTACGGAAGGAAACGATCATACATACAGATCATCAACACTTACAGTATCTCCAAGCACAAACCAAACTGCAACAATCTCGACATTACAGATGGATGGGTTTCCTACAACAATTTCATTTGGTGATCAAGTACAAAAAGGGTACAAGTAACAAGGTAGTTGATATGCTTTCTAGACCTCCATTTGTTGGTTCTATTATTTTGAAGAATGATTCTTTATCTCATGATAGATATGTGGAACAATATCCCATTGATGAAGATTTTAAAGAAGTATATAAGAATCTAACCCATGGTGCACAGGTAGAGAACTATTTTCTGCAGGGAAAACTACTCTACCATGTTGGAAAGCTATGTACTCCTACAAGTGAACGAGTCCATGTAATACAAGAAGCTCACACTTCTCTTGCGTCTGGTCATTTTGGGGTAGGAAAAACTATGGCTCATTTGCAGAGGTTTTGTTACTAGCCTCAAATGAAAGTAATTGTAACTAAATATGTAAAGGGGTGTGTGATGTGTTCTAGTTGTAATCCCACTAATAGAAAAATGGACCTATACTCACAACTAACTGTTCCATCCCATCCATGGGAAAGTATCTCCATGTATTTTGTAGGCGGTTTACCAATGTCGAAAAGGGGTCATGACTATTTGTATGTTGTAGTGGATAGGTTCAACAAGATGTGTATCTTAATTCCATGTAAAAAGTAGAGCACTACTGAGAATATTGATAATATATTCTTTCAGTATGTTTGGGTTCACTTTGGGTTACCCACATCCATTATCTCGGATCGAGATACTAGATTCCTTGGGGATTTTTGGACAAGCTTGTGGAGAATGACGAACAACAAGTTGAAGAGGAGCACTTCTTTCCATCCATAGTCAGACATACGGACATAGGTTGTTAACTAAACAATGGTGCTTTTGCTTCGAGGCTACTGTAACAAGCATCCCAAATTATGGGATGAACATATACCCTATGTAAAACATACTTACAACCGAGCCTTACATTCCTCCACTCAGTGTTCGTGTTTTGGGACATGTTTTGGGTACCTACTTAAATTTCCTTTGGACTTGATGTATGGGAGAGATGTTGATTCAAATGAAGAAATAAATGAAGACAGAGCCCGCAATTTCATCCAGAGGATCCAACAGGTACACCAAGCAGTCAAGGAATAGTTGGAGAAAATTCAAGAACAGTATAAATCTCAGCGTGAAAAAAACAGGGTTGATCATCAATTCTAGATTGGAGACCAGGTATGGCTTCACCTCAACAAGGAAATATTGAAGGGTGAAGGAAAGAAACTCACACCCATTCGTTATGGACCCTTCACTATTTTGGAGAAAAGTGGTACCAATGCTTTTAGTCTAGATCTTCCACCTTATATGCATAGCTACTCAGTTGTAAATGTAGAGAACTTGAAACTTTCTGAGCCTCCCATGATCATGGATCGGGATGAGGAAGTTTCAATACCTTAATTTGATGAGTTTTCCCCTGAGTATTTAAGTGAGTTAAAGGAAGATATCATCCTGGATAGAAGGACGAGGACTTCATGCAGGGGTGATGTTGATTATCTTCGAGTAGGTTTAAATGGGACACATCCAAGGAAGGCAAATTGGATTGAGAAGGACAAGGTGAGGAAACTCTTCTCTCACTAATTTGTTGATTAATGAAATCTTTGGTGGTCCAAAAATCTCTCAGTTGGAAGGCATGATCCAAAAAGGATCCAGAGAAGACTAAGGACAACTCAGAATTCATGGACGCAACTTAGGAATCTCATAATGGCCTCAACAGAGAGAGAAAGGGAAACAATTCAAAGTCCTCAAAGCTCATTAAAAGTGGCATCATCATGAAGAGCGCGTCGCAGGATTTCCAACGACATAAATGGCTCCTCAAATGGAGTTATGGATCGAAATATATTCACAGTCAAAGTTTGGTCAACCTAGCCTAGTCAGCAAGGGATGATTCAACATCCATACTGCTAACATCAACATTAGTATGGATGATGTCATCATATGTATAGTGTACGTGGCACACGCAGGTGGCGACATGTGTCATGATGACGTCGACATGGTGATGTGGCAGCACGAGAGGCTGCCATGTGTCACTCATTTTTGGATTTTTTGGGTCAATTCGTGGACCAATATAAAAGCACCATGTGGCAGTCCATATAGCGACGTGGCAGACCATACGGTGACATGGAAGGATGATGTGGCATGTTGATGTTGTAGCTGATGTGGTAGGTGACTGTGTAGGTGGTTGGCATGGCCAAATGGTTGGCTGCCACGTGGCCCAGTCATGGGCTGCCACATGGCAGTGGGAAAATTCCCAATGAGGGCCTGAGAACCGAATTTTAAAAATAAAAAAAGGTGGGTGCACCAAATATGGCAGAGCCCCACCAGATCTGGTGGCCAAACAAAATCCTCCAACAAATCTAAACCACCTCTAAAGTTGGTGAACTACCACTCACACACAAACACCCTAACCTAAATCTAAACCACCTCCAAAGTTGGTGAACTATATAAGTTATAACAACAACCCAAAAGGGGAGGCCCATGGGCTCGACCCTAGGACCTCCCCCTATGCAAACACCTTAACTATAGCTCTGCCACCATTGGGCCAATGAACTATATTATGTAGTATGCCCCATTTTTTTTTATAAGTAGAGTCTACCCATGGCCGAAGGGAGGAGGGCATGTGATGGTATGGTCGGGCATGGGAATCAAGGCATCCATATAGAGAATTAAATGCGGGGATAAAGCACATAAACTGGGACGATATTTCTCAAGGACCTGGGAGTGCCAGAGTCGGATTGAGGTGTGTAGATAGTCATTTTTAGGTAATTTAACGCCACAAATGAAATGCTATTGTTTGTTTTCTGATATGAGAAAATCTTCTGCAACTTAATTACATAATGAGGTATACTTATGTATTTTTCCAAATTCTTTTGTTGAGTTAATAAAAAGGCCTACCCTTTTCAGAGAAAGACCCGAAGATGTAGTCCACCAGGGATGAACTCCGTTATCAAGTTTTTGTGTTCAAATTTGATGCTTATGTCTCTTCATTATTGAGATTTTCCTTCTTTAATGGTGCACTTTAATTTATGCTCATTTAAAACAATTATTTATAAGTCACTTCAATGAAAATATCCCGGATCAAGTGTCGAACTGGAAAAATCGCGAAGGGTCTCAATCAATGGTCCATGTTTCCTTACTATTTGGTGGCCTAGATCCACTCCAGGCTTCAGGGGTATCCACAATACCACAGTCCAAAATAGTCGAATGATGAATTAGCAAAGGATGGATATGTTATCCACGTTTCCCTCTAAACCAAAGTTCGGGATCTACTCCGACCTTCAGGGCCTCAAGAATTCTTGAACCTTAACACATCACATCTCCGTGCTTTCAGACTGATGGAATTTCAGATAACTGCCAATCTACCGACACATGGCTATGGTGCCAACGACTAAGATTTCTTCTGGCCTTTGGGAGTTTTCAACCCAAGATATCTTACACCCAATTTCCTCCAGAGTGTCAGATATCCAGACTCCAAGATCTGTTGACACATGGCTATCACGTCAAAGGTCAGGATCTTCTCCAGCTTCAGAGCTTCAGCAAATTCTCGTTCTCTCACCTCAACACCTCAAAGTTGTTGAATAGCCAGACCTATGGATCACGCTTGATCTACGAACACGTGTACTCATGAATCATGGCCCATAATTACTTTGTATCTCGTGACATCAGGAAATTCGTCTCCTTGACTATACACACCCTAAAAATTATGGATTCACGAAGTTTGAAGGACTTCAAGGGTTATCACTTATGCACCATTCCCAAATCTGATTGTTGTGAAAACCTCTTCTCCTTCTGAATGGATCTCGTCTTCTCATCCTCCAAACAAAAGGAATTCTTTCTTTCAAGAGTTAAATATCACTACCCTTCCTGAGCTTTGTCAACTTCAAAGGACTTGGGCTTGGGTGCACACCTTGCACTACTTCTCCTGAGCTTGACACTTATAAAATATCACTCACACTCCTTGTGCTTGCTCACCTTGACACTTTTTCAACACTTCACTAAGTTTTGGCCCTATGTACACCTTTCACGGGTCTTACCTTCAAGATTTTATACTTAGTCGAGCATATGTGCACTCATTGCACTCACTAAATGAAATTCAATCTACCTCTCCTAAGCTATTGAGTCTAAAAATGAATTTCCCTTCACACTCCTTGTGTGGCCATTGTGCACTCCTTGCACCAGGATTTCAAAAGAGAAACAATTGAAACTTATAGAACATTACAGGTTCATTCATTCAACCATGAAATACACACACATAAAATAGATAACATGACATTACCCAATTAACTCATAGATTAGAAAACTCATACATTTCAAAAAAAAATCATTTATTATATTCCTCTAGAAAAACATTTACAAAGTGTTCTTACATCTCTCAGCTTCTCTCTTTGGCAGCACTCACAACAATATTCAACAACAATTAAAATAATATTCAACAACCTATTTTGGGAATAGATTACATACATTTATACATGGAGGGGATTCTTCAACAACCTTCCTTCCTTCCGATTACTCTAGTTCTTTCACATCATAATTAAATCATTCTACCACTAAAATTATTACAAATAAATGAGCATTTACAATATAGGTATGAGTCAATGCTCCAAATCTGTACAATCCTTTGGACATCAAAAAAATTACAATCTCCTGGATTGTTTACAATGGCTCATGCCTCAAAATCTTACAGGCCTTTAATTACAATATTTTCAAAACATTAAAGTGATGCTCTCTCCTTGGAATCCAAAACTAATTTGAATGCACATGTTGGATGTTGAGTTGTCCTCCACTTGGCCTCATTGAATTTTGATGGCGATGCTCCTACATCATGTACTCTACTAGCTTGATGTTGAATCAGAGAAGTTGAATCTTCAATTAAGGAGCAGAATGTGAGATGGAGTAATATCAGAATGTATGAAGGTTGGGACCAAGTTTTGATTAATGGGGATTCTAATGTGTTGATGAATCATGTAGGTGAAAAGGATTCCTAAATAATTAACAAGTATAGTGGATGGTACCCATGTATATTGGTAGACAACATTTTTTTATATGCACATCAATGATTAGTTTTCTATAGGTACAAAAGGAAGGAGTAAGAAAGTTCAAAGATGAAGCTCATAGTGAAGAAATCCTGGTCAAAAGGAAATTGGTGACAGTTTCAAGACAACAATGAAGATGGTAGCAATGAAAGTAAAATGATGGTGGAAAATAAAGGTAAAAGTTGTTTGAGTTTGAATAAAAAGATACTCAAGACCATATGTTAATGTTAATCACACATTATATTTATAGAAAGTCTATGATATCATGTTCTAAGTAGTGATTCTTGAAAATATTTGGTGTCTACTTGGTATGACTCGAAAACATAATTTATGTACCTATATTTATGTAACATGTAAAGGCCATATTGTTGTAAGACCTGGATAGGGATAATTTTATATATTTTTTAAATTATCAAACTCAACATATGCCTAAAATAAAAATTTCTTTTGTTCGTGGAGGCTAAAAGGGTCTTAAATTGATCAAAACATTTTTTACTTTTTCTAGATCGTAGGTATCAGTCTCATCTTGTGCTGCATATAACTCATTTGAAAAATGGTTAAGCCGACAAAAAGTTAGAGCATAAATAAGAGAGGTAGGTATTCTATGATTTTGATACATGTGAAGGAAAAAATATATTAAAAAAAGTAAACAATAATATATATTTTTTTAAATTATATATTTGAAATCTGCATAGCTGACTCGATCTATATCTATAATTTCGTCAACAACTGAATTGTTTATCCTATAGAAAAATAATATCAAAGACATAGATATAGAGGTTCATTCACAAAAATGGAGGTTTTATGAATTTTTAGACTGAACCACTAGGTTTTTCATCCCAAACCTAAGTACGAGCCAACCAAGTCAACATACACCTTGTCAATCCCTCTCGAAGAAATTGAATTCAAACAAGCATGCACACGCTCTAGGAGCATGCATGTGCTCCAAGAGTGCACACACACTCCTAAAAATCATTTCCTTCATTCTCTATCTATGTTCTCCATATCCTACATCTACCCCCCCTCTCTATCTCACTCTCACTCTCCCTCTGTACCCCCCCTGTCTATCTCCTTCTCTCTCCCTCACACTCTTATACTTGGTAATACCTAGACATGGCAAGATTTAGACATCACAAGGAATGTAAATACCTAGAGATAGACCTTACTTTGACATGCCTTAGACTCCCACACTCACTGCCTCTCCATACCATCCCTCTTCCACTCTCCCTTTCACTCACTCTGCCCCTTTGTCCCTCACTCCCCTCTATCTTCCACCTCTATTCCACCCTTTCTCTCTCTCATCGTTGTTAGTATTAGCATCACTCTCTCTACCCTCTTTCTCTCTCTATCCCCCCTCTCTATATCCCTTTGTATCCTCCCCTTCCTCTCATTCTCTTGCTAGACCCATTCTATGGCTCCCTTTATTCTTCCCTTCTTC
>JZKD02S0877749.1:434174-469698 GCA_000966675.3 Picea glauca
CACACCTTCCGTCTATCTCCCCACTTCCCCTCACACTCAATATCAAACTCTCTTTCCTTGTTGTTATTCTCACTCTTACTGTCTCTTTTATTCTCTCTCTCTCTCTCTCTCTCTCTCGCCCTCCCCCTCTCTAAATCCTCCTCTTTTCCCCTAGTTCTACATCCTTTACTCTTTGTTCATCTAAAGGTGAGGCATGTCTCACAACAAATAAAGGATACATGTGCAACATATAAATGTAGCCTCGCATGTAAAGTGAGTGTTAATTTTTTGTTCTTCTTCCAATGGATTACTTATACGAGTACTTATATGAACATCACCATGACCTAGACCAACACCTATACCCCCCTAGCTCTCTACCCTCCCTCTTTTTCCCCTCTTCCTCTCACTCTCTCACTCTCACTATCTCCCCCCATGACCTAGACCATGACATAGAGATAGACCTATAGTTATATGTTGAACTATATATTTACATATACCATGAAATGGACTCCCCATACTATCACTCTCTTAGGCTCTACCTCCCCCCCCCCAGACATAAACCTAGACCCTGACCTATACCATGACATAGACATTGACCTAGAGCTTGATGTAGACACTGAAATATACCCCACTGGCTCCATCTAAGTCTAGGCATCACTTATAAGCAATCCTTAACCCTATCATAACTCGATCCCTGAGTGCACTATGAATATACTTTGTGTATAACCCTTGAACCCACATCATCCACATCTTGGTTCTCTAACCATTGTTCTATCCTTGAAAATAGTTTCAATCCTAACCCCTTAGGCCTTAGTTGTCCCCATACCCCTATACATTTTTATACATAAGATATTTGGTGTGTATTAAATTCTACATCCCTTGCATTAAGAGCACACACACGCTCTTCTGGCTTGACTGAGTTGGTATTTTATGCTTAGCAGGAACACGCACACATTCGTAGAACACGCACACACTTTAGTACAAAATCATTATAGCAATGTGTGTGCATTCCTATTGGGAATTGTTTGGTGCCAATAAAACCCCACCTCATCTATCTCATGGTAGAGAAAAAACTGCGACAACTTATGAAAAAAAACTCCCACACAAACAGGTTTTATTTTTTTTAGTGTTTTTGTTAGATTCATAAATACTTTTGTGCTATTGCCAAACCATCGCAGGAAAATTTGGAAGATAAATTTGTCAAGTGTAATTAGAATTGTTGTTTGTATCTAATTGTGTATTCTTGGAATTGGAAGAGAAATTTGTCCAAGTGAAATTGGAATTCTTGTTTGTATTTTCATGTGTCTTATTGGAATTGGAACTGATCCAAAATTTAACTTGATCTAAAATTCAAGATCTTTTAACCATTATTTGCATGTGAATTTTTAGCTGTTAACCATCTTTGTAATGCAAAATTAAAGAACATCCATCAAGCACATGAGCACATAAACATGTAAGCAAACCATCTATGAACAAGAATTGGTAACATAGTTCACCAGACTTCCTGGCTACATCTCCAGGTCCACTCCAACAGTGAGACCGCTCTTTAATTAATCTCAAATGCTTAAAAATTACAAATAAAGGCTTACATAAGAGCTCCCAAAAACCAACTTTCAGATCTGTGATTCTGGGCGGAAACATACATCATAGGTGGCTGGAAAACGTCATTCTGCAACTTTTGACTGTAAACTCGAGTATGCTTGGCTCGCTCAAATGGGCTCTGGAGGAACTTTTCTGTTCGGATACTTCGATAAAGAAATAGAGAGCATATTTGGAATCCCCTCGAAATTCTGCAACTTTTGAGTATAAAGTCGACCAATTCCTGAGTAGGTCACCTAGGACACCTCCTGGCATGAATTCCAATGCAGCCTCTGCTTGTCTGATCCGTACAGTCTCAAAAAGCGTGCCAACTCCTCTTCTGGAGGCACTTTTCTGTTCGGCTACACTGATGAAGAAACAGAGAGCATATTCAGAATCCTCTTGAAATTCTGCAACTTTTGAGTATAAAGTCAATCTATTTTTGAGCAGCTCACCTGGGACACCTCTTGGCATGGATTCCAATGCAGCCTCTGCCAACTCCCCCTTTGCCTCATTTTGCGTGCCTGACTAAATAAGTAGTGCCTCTAACCAGTTCACCAAATTTAGCGAACCTCCTCTAGATTTGGCGGTAACCGCCAGATTTGGCGGAAAAATGCCAAATTTCATTGAATCCGCCAAACTGCTGGGCTTTTAGAAGGTGAAACGTGGCGCCTCCTGATTGGGCCATGTGTCAGCCTCTCATTGGATGATGCCACATCACCCTGCTGATGTCATCATCTGTACGGATAATGTCATCACCTGTACGAGATGCCACATGTCACCTGCCAGTGTTGCCACGTGTCCTGCTGACGTCATCACATGTACGACCTGCCACGTGTCACCTGCCTATGCTGCCACATTTCTTGCTGACGTCATTGTGCGTCTGGATGATGTCATCACCTGTATAGACTGCCACATGTCACATCCTCAGGCTACCACGTGTCATGATGACGTCGACATCCATACTGTTGACGTCATCAGTACGACCTGTTGACTATTTGACTTTTTTTTTCACTGTTTTCGAAAAACTTCAGAGTGTCATAACTTCTTCATACGAGCTTTGTTTGTGAAAGTAAATATATGGATGGAATCAGGAGAACGATCCAGACGCAATGGAGTTGGTTTCATCGAATTCTGAGAACTTTGATTTTTGAGCATTTTCTGAGCCTAGGGACCCTTCTGAGACTTCTGGGTCATTCCTAGATCCTCCTTTTCTGCATTTGAGTATTTTCGAGTGGTTTTGGATCCACTTGGATCAGGAAGACAAATTTGTCGAAGTGTGATTGGAATTGTTGTTTGTTACTTCTTGTTTCTTCTTGGACTTGGAAGACAAATTTTTCCAAGTGCAATTGGAATTGTTGTTTGTATATTCTTGTGTCTTCTTGGAATTATATGAGAAATTTGTCCAAGTGCAATTGGAAATGAAATTGGAATTGAAATTATTAGATGTGTCTTGTTTTGTAATACAAAAAAAAAATTCTCCACTTGGTTGTGGCTTATTACATAATACAAACACAAATTTGTGGTGGGTGTTTGGAAGACAAATATTATCTTTAAATATGGGGAACCACCATATTCGAGAAAGAAAGTACTCGATAAAAAAGAAACCGATCGAAAAGTTAGAATAATAAAGAGAAAAAAAAAGTTACATATGTCAAAGTGTAGGCTTTCAAAAGAGGGAAAGCCAAATTCTAGAGGAATAGATGTCGTTATTGTTTCTCCTCTATCACCATAAGAAAATTGGAAGAGTTCATTAGAGAGAGATCCAAAGAATATCTCATCAGGAAAACTTTTTGTGGATGACCAGATGATGGAGGATTTTCATACAGATGATTATACAATGGATGAAATTAGAGAAGCAATCGGTGTACAACATTGTGGTGAAGAAGGTCATGTGGTGCAATTTATTGTTGGATAGTCGAATGTTTTGGAAACTATAAACTCCCATGTCCATTGTCCTCCCATAATTGATCCATCAGTAATTGAAGGGGTAAGAACTGCAACATTCTTAACTCCACAACATGGAGGTCAAGAGTCCTAGAATAGGGGTTCATCTTCCCTACCTAGATTGAGAATTGCGCGAAGAAGAACTCATAAACACATTCAGGTCAATGAAAGTGGTCTCCCATCACTTGAATGTAAGTTACCTCACTGTGTGATTCCTTATCACTCTTATAAAATCATTCAAGAATATTTTGAACCAAAATCCGATGTTTCCAAATGTTAATTATTTTTATCTTTGTTAAAATCTAGAAGTTTGAACACTGTTAGGAGAATTTTAGGCCTTAAAATTGTCAAACGTGTAGAAACAAGTCATCATATAGTACGAAACCTTGTAGATTATTTTCAAATAATTGGTAAGATGTCTCATTCTAAATACTGCAATGCATCCCAATGTGTCTTGTCCCAATCAATTGTTATCAAGATCACAAGAAAACATTGTTTACTACAACAAACCTCTCACCTCTTGAAATGCAATGTCAAAACCATTCTAAATTATTCTCATAGATGAGATAACCTCGAAACAGGTGCCCCAACATATTTGTGGTCCTTTGGTGGAAGTTTACCTCGTTCTGACATGAAGTTAATTGGAGTGGTTAAAGACTAGTTCATGATTTCTTCCATGAGAACACAAGGCCCTCTTCCAACCAAAAAGATGTACTAAAATTGAGAAGCGGATCTAGGGAACCTAAACCCCATATTAAACACTATATTGACATTACACAGAAAGAATTGTATGAGAGATTCAAAACAGTACATAGTGCACTTAAGTTAGGCCAAATATGATGCAGGAGCATTCTTCCACATCACCAGATGCGCCAACAAGCCAACACATAAGTGCGCATTGGGGAAAGGGAGAGGCACATAACCTCCCATTTTTAAATTTGAAATGTAATCCTATACAGATTTATGTTGTAATCCTGAGTAAATCTAAGCCATACCTTTGTAAAGGTAGTGGGTAGGGTCGCCTTAAATGGTTGACTGTAATTACGTATAGATCTTAGTTAATTCTGGGTCTTCATTCATTGTAATGAGTCATAGGGATAAGGTGTCTTAATTGAGATAGTGATGGCACTAAGGTGGTAGAGAGGATAAGCTTGAGGAGACCTCCTGTATTGAGAGGAGGAGGAAGATTAGAGAGAGAGCCTCAGAGGAGGAGAGAAGGAGAGACCTTAGAATCAAAACTCAAGGTTGGGAGTTAGAAATACTTAGGGGAGGAAATAGGAGGTGGAATTTTTATTTCAGAGAGATTAAGAGAGACAAGACTCTATTGGATTCCAGACTGCACATATTGTAATTAGATTTTCATATTAATGAAAAAGAAAGCAAGTTTTCCTGCACATGATTATTTATGTGTTTATTTGTTTTATGAATTTATGATGTAGATGTATGATAGGTTTCATCTACATTAGGAATATAGACTTATCTATCCTTGATTGATTTTGTAATATCATTATGTATTCTTTAGGCTGTGAAAAGAGTGCACAAAAGAATATTGGAGGTTATGTAGCCAATGCAAGGAGTGTGCATCTAAACTCTGTGGAGTCAGAAAAGAACATGCCAGGAGGGCGCACCAGAGTGATTACAACCCAGGGGAAATATCTAGGTTGTTGAATACCTTAGAGGGTAAACTGTGCAAAGGAAGCATAGAGAGACAAAGTCATTGAGAACTATGTAGAGATCTGTCAGGTGGGTATTGATTAGGTGTAAGTATGCACAACAAAAATCTGTTTATATTTCAGAGAAAAACAAGAAGAGTTTCAAGGAGAAGACACTCACAGAGTTGTTGAATACTGTGTAGATATATTCCAGGTGGGCATCGAGCAGGTGCAAGTGTGAAAAAAGAGAACTCTCTGTCGAGTTCAAAGTGGAGTATCAGAGGAAGATACTCACAGAGTTACTGAACACTATGTAGAAATTCTCAACAAAGTGTACTTTGAGTGAGAGGTTGCCAGGAGGGAAAAGGAACCCTTTGAAGGGATCAGAAGGGCCGAGACCCTTAAGAGACTGAGTAAAATGAAAAATATTAGAAGAAATAGTTCTTTCAGAAGTGTAGACGAGACCCAGGAAATCGGGCTTGCAGGAGGAGCAAAGGCCGAAGCCTTTGAACACTTACAAGCTCTTTCAGTTTGTTGGAAGAAATTCAAAGCTCAGGAGGAGGAGCGACAATAGCCATTAGATCAGGTGTGGGAAGAAATATAGACCATTGAATCCATGTCCAGACACCCAAGGGAGCATGTCAAGGAAGAAATAGATTACAGTCATAGGATCTGAGTGCAAAGGATTGACAATTGTCCGATCAAGTTAAAGTGCATGGGTCTTAACCCTTTGTGTGCACAGGAGAGAAGATTTACCGAAGTCCTGAAATCCTTAAGTGAACATGGACCATCCATAGTCAGGGTTGAAAGGTGGCGTAATATCCATAACTCTGGAAAAAGAGAACTTCAGAGGTCTTATGGTCAAGGAGTAGACCAAAATCGCCGAATATTCAAAGAGTTAAAATAGATCCAGGCCCTTGGTTTCCAGGAGACACGTGTCAGCAGATATGAGACTTTGGGGAAAACCACTTTGAAGGATTTCATTCGTGGAGTGGGACAAACTCCCGAAGCCCCGAAGGCCGAAGCAGATCGCAATCGTCGGATGCGAAGGACACTTGGTGAGAGATCAGGAAGTTCATGGGCTTAGCGCTCCGAAAGGAATTCGACGGGAGCGAAGAAGATCTGGACTGTTAGATCTAGAGGGATGCATGGCGTAAATCTGTCAACTTTGTGTGAAAGCACTCTGGGAGGAACGAGTGTGCAAGAGTATGAAACTCTTGAAGGCCAAAGGGCTGAACTGGATAGTGGTTGTCAGATCAAGGGGGAGACATGCATCAAGAGATCATGTACTTCGGGTGGAAGAAATTCAGGAGGAAGCAAGTGTGGAGAGTTTGAAACTCCCAAAGCCTAAAGAGCCCAAAGAAATCGTGGTCGTTGATCTGTGGGAGGTACGTGTCAACAGATCGTGGACTCTGGGTGAAAGCGCTTCGGGAAAAGCGAGCGTAGAGGAGTTGAAACTCTTGAAGGATGAAGTCCCGAAGTGGACGAGAGCCGTTGATTTGAGGAGGACGCGTGGCAGAAGATCTTCCATTTCGAAGAAAAGTCACTCCAGGAGTGCTAGAGAAAGGGCTTGCGGGTTCCACAGGACCTATGCCTTAGGAGAAAAGGGGGCTTGCACAAGTTTATTTGGGTTTAAGAAGGAGCCTGAAGAGTCGATCTGAATTAGCAGATTGAAAGATCCTAGATCGAGAGGTCGCAGAACCCCCAGGAGGGGAGGGGGGCTCAATCAGGTGGTATCAAAAGTATTTTTTTCTTGTAGATAGCAAGAAAAAGAGGAAAGGAGATGAAGGAGATAGTTTGACTACATCAAGTAGTATCATAGGTTTAATTGTGCCTATAGACAGTAGGTGAAGAAGGAGGAAAAATACTGATATTCTGTGTGAAGGATTGTTGCAATTCCACATCAGTCAACAGATAGCCAGGTGACCTGTGGGAGAAGTTGGAGATGCTCTCAGTTGTAGAGTGAACAATAGACTTTCCAGGAGGGCGGGTAGAAGGTGAAAATGGATACTGAAGGCCATGGGCATGGTCAGAGAAAGGACCGCTAGCAGAAAAGTAAAGCATAAATTGACAAGGAACTCATTGAGATAAGGGAAAGAATGGAACAACTGACATTGAAGATGCAACAGGAGGAAAAAGTACACTGGAGGTATGAATGGTATCTGAACAGGAAGGTAAAATGGCTTATTCAGAAGTTGTTGGCCAAAAGGCAACAACAAATGCTGAAAAGGTGGTTGAGGCATACTGAAAACCTTAGTGAAACAAATGAGGATATAGTTTTCATTTGTGACCCAAAGGTTGGAAAACCCTTGAGTGATGAGGAAGGGAGATCAATTAAAGTTATCATAAACTACCAGGAGGGAAAAGATGAATTTTCAACTTTCTAGGTGGGAAATGAGATGAGATCAATTGAGGACCTCATAGACTGTCAGGAGGGAATTTTTGAAAATTCATATTGTCAAGTGGGAAATGAGATGATATCAGCTGAAGATCTCATAGACTACTAGGAGAGCAGGAGAGAAATCATATATTGTCGGGTAGGAAAGGGAATTAGTATGAGACTATCTGGAAGTATCAGGAGCTCAGAAGTGAGTTCATATCAGTAAGGAGTGTTGATAGATGAAGATTCATGTGGGTTTGTAGACCATGTGAATGAATATGATGAGAAGTTAAATAATTCCACCATCAAAGAGGAAGATCAGAGGTGCATTCTGATCATTGGGGGAATCAAAACATTCCTGCCAAGCAGCCAAGAAGAAGCTAGAATAAGTGTTGTAGGTGCAACAACAGAAAGACAACGAACATATATTGTCATAATAGAGGAAATGGAGCAGATACTAAAGTCTACCCACATAGGAGAATAAGATGAGCATTCAGAGAAATGGATCAAAAATCTCAGCCAGGAAGATGAACAAGAAATGACTTTAGCATTGGATCTTGCATCAGAAGAAGAAGAAGACATCATAGACTTTGTTGAGATGTATGAGGAACTGGAAGCCCTAGAGAGAAGGGTAAATATGCAAAGTGGACATATCCAACAAGTCAAGTTGGAAACAGTTGGAGGAGCATACCAAACTAGGGAGCAGCTGGAGGAAGTTGGAGTTGAACCAACATAAGAGAAGCTGATAGAAGTTAATCTGTCAGAGGAGGAAGCTGAGCAGTAGCTTAGTGATGAGACTGCAAAATTGGAGTCTACAACAGGGTGGAAATCTAATGCCATAGGAGAAGAAAACAAGATGGGGGATCAATATGATCTACCCATTGATAAGGAGGAAGTGCAATAGAAAAGACTATATAAGGAGAACCATCCATTAGAGCAGATGGACAGGGTGATAGAGTAGATAAGAGAGCTGATGGTGAGGTCATTAGCAGAAGTAGTCAACAAAGAGAAGCCAAGCAAAAGGAATCCTGGAAGAGCAACAACAACAGTAGCAAAGAAAAGGAGCATATGGACAACTCCGAGGAGAAGTTTGGAATCCATAAGGATTTCAATAGAGTTGGAGAGCTCATGAGCAAGAGCTCCATAATTTTTCACAACAGTGGAGTATGATGCAGGAGCATCCTTCCACAGTAGCAGATGCGCTAGCAAGACAACACATAGGCGTGCATTGGGGAAAGGGAGAGGCACATACCCTCCCATTTTTAAATTTGAAATATAATTCTATACATATTTATGTTGTAAGGCTGAGTAAAGCCAATCCATACCTTTGTACAAGTAGTGGATAGGGTCACCTTAAATGGTTTACTGTAAGAAGGTCTAGATCTTAGTCAGGTATGGGTCTTCATTCATTGTAGTGAGTTGTATGGATAAGATGTCTTAACTGAGATAGTGATGTCACTAAGGGGGTAGAGAGGATAAGCTTGAGGATCCCTCTTGTATTGAGAGAAGGAGGAATATTAGAGAGAGAGCCTCAGAGAAGGAGAGAAGGAGAGACCTCAGAAGCAGAATGCAAGGTTGGGAGTTAGAAATCCTAAGGGGGGGGAATAGGAGGTAGAATAGTTATTTGAGAGATATTGTGAGAGTTGAGACTCTACTGGAGTCCATCCTACACATATTGCAATCAGATTTTCATATTAATGAAAAAGAAAGCAATTTTTCCTGCACATGATTTTTTATGTGTTTATGTGTTTTATGAATGTATGTTGTAGATGTATGATAGGTTTCATTTGTAGTAGGAAGATAGAATTCTCTATATTTTATTGAGTTTGTAATATCGTTCTATATTCTTTATGATGTGCAAGGAGTGCACAACAAAATATTGGAGGTTCTGTAGCCAGTGCAAGGAGTGCACATCTGGACTCTGTGGAGTCATAAAAGAATGTGTCAAGAGGGCACACCAAAGTGATAACAACCTAGGGGAAATATCTAGGTTGATGAATACCTTAGAGGGTAAACTATGTAGAGGAAGGATAGAGAGACAAAGTCAGTGAGAACTATGTAGAGATCTGCTAGGTGGGCATTGAGCAGGTGCAAGTGTGCACATAAGAACTCTATTTCAAGTTCAGAGAAAAACAAGAGGAGTGTCAAGGAGAATACACTCACAAATTTGATGAATACTATGTAGAGCTCTGCTAGGTGGGCATCGAGCAGGTGCAAGTGTGCACAAAGATAAATCTCTATTGAGTTCAAAGAGAAGATTATCAAAGGAATATACTCATAGAGTTACTAAACACTCTGTGGAAATGATCAACAAGGTGTACTTTGAGAGAGAGGTTTCCAGGAGGGAACAAGAACCCTTTGAAGGGAGAAAAAGGGTCGAGACCCTTAAGAGAATGAGTAGAAACAAAAATATCAAAAGAAATAGTGCTTTCAGAATTGCAGACGAGACCCAAGAAATTAGGCTTGCAGGAGGAGCAAAGGCCGAAGCCTTTGAACACTTACAAAATCTTCCAAGTTGTTAGAACAAATCCAAAGCTCAGGAGGAGGAGCGACAACAACTATTAGACTAGCTGTGTGAAGAAATATGGACCATTGAATCCACTTCCGCACACCCAAGAAATAGGTTACAGCTGTAGGGTTTGAGCACAAAGTATCGACAGTCATTCGATTAAGGTAAAGTGCACGGGTCTTAACCCTTTGTGTGCACAAGAGAGTGGACTTTCCGATGTCCCAAAATCCCAAAGTGAACAAGGATCGTCCATCATCAAGGTTGACAAGTGGCGTAAGATCCATAACTCCATAACAAGAGCACTTCAGAGGTCTTGTGATCAAGGAGTATACCAAAATTTTCGAATATCCAAAGAGCCAAAATAGATCTAGGCCATTGGTTGCTAGGAGAAACATGTTGACAGATCTGAGACTTTGGGGAAAACCACTTCAAAGGATTTCAGTCGTGGAGTGGGACAAAATCTTGAAGCTCCGAAGGCCAATGTATATCACAACTATTCGTTGCAAAGTACACATGGTGAGAGATCAAGAACTTTGGAGGGTTAGCGCTCCAAAAGGAAGTCGACAAGAGTGGAGAAGATTTGGACCATCAAATCCAGAGGGACGCATGGTGGAAATCCGTCAACTTCTGGTGAAAGCACTCTAGGAGGAATGAGTGTGCAGGATTCTGAAACTCCCAAAGCCCGAAGGGCTGAAGTGGATAGCGACCGCCAGATAAAGGGGGAGACATGCGTCAATAGATTTTGTACTTCGGGTGGAAGAACTTCCGGAGGAAGAAAGTGTGGAGAGTTTGAAACTCCCGAAGCCTGAAGAGCCGAAGGAAATCATGGTTGTTGATCTATGGGAGGTATGTGTCAATAGGTCGTGGACTCTGGGTGAAAGCGCTCTGGGAAAAAATGAGCCTAGAGGAATTGAAACTCCCAAATTTTGAATTCCCAAAGTGGATGAGAGTCATTGATTTGAGGAGGAAACGTGGCAAAAGATCTGCCATTTTAGAGAAAAGTCACTACGGGAGAAAAAAGGAGTGTGTTGAACAATAACTCCCGAAGGCCTAAGATTCAGAGTTCATATTAGTTGTCCGTTTGTTGAGGACAGGTGTCAGTAGATCATCCATTTCATAAGATAGTCACTTAAGAGGAAGCAAGGGTAGAGAGTTTGAAACTCAAGCCCAAAGAGCCAAAGTGAATCAAAGCCATCGATCTGCGAGGGATACGTGTCGACAGATCATCGACTTCAGGTGGAAGCACTGTGGAGGAAGAAAGAGCGGAGAGATTGAAACTCCCAAAGCCCAAAGAGTGAATTTAATTGTATTTTTTCATCAAGATACATCGTCGAGGTCACGAGATTGATGGTAGTTCTTAATTGCGGGGACAGAAAGTGATCAGGTTTTAAAAACCTTAGAGTGGGCCACAATTGAAACCACAGTATTTCCAAAGGGATACATGGCAGTTGGTAGTGAATTGCGGGGAGAAACGTGGTGTGTTCTCAAACCACTCTAGTTCGCCCCACAATTATGTGTTTATGTGAGGACATAACCCAAGGTCACAGGTAGGAAGGGGCCTAGCAGAAGGATCTAGCAATCGCAAATTGAAAAGTGCCAAGAGTGCTAGAGAAAGGGCCCGCGGGTTCCACAGGACCTATGCCTTAAGAGAAAAGGGGGCCTGTATAAGTTGATTTGGGTTCAAGAAGGAGCCCGAAGAGTCAATTCAACTCATAAAATTGAAAGATCCTAGACCAGGAGGTTGCAAAACCCCCAGGAGGGGAGGGGGGTTGCATCAAAATGTCTTTCCATAAATGCAAGCCTTGGTATGTTCTAATAAAAACAATTAGTAACATGTGTTGTTGTATATATCACATTGAGTATGTTTATTATTATTACACACACACACACACACACACACACACACACACACACACACACACACATATATTTCTTGTTTTGCATAACACCCTTTTGCAGGAATGCCCAGTTATATTTATGTTGTCGTCATCTAGAGACTTTATTCACAACATCTTATGTACAAGGCCAGAGGTTTTTACATTTTATCAAAATGCATGCTTATATGGGACATGCCCTAGGTGCGATGGAATGAAATTACTAGGCAAGTGAATCCATGTAAGCGATGAGTATGAATTAAGGAGGAAGGAGGTTTCCTTGCAAAGATTTAAACATAGATGATTTTATGGGCTAAATTTCGCCAATGGACTAATTTTCCATGGTTTTTCCCAAAAAACGATCCATGAATTTCCATTTTTTCTAAAAATGATTCGCCCAAATTCCAGAGAATGAATTTATTTTACCTTAAAAATATCCAATATTTTATAGAAACTATATAAAATCCTTATAAATTTGAATATTTTTACAAAAATGTCGCCAAACATTTTACATTTTTCATATTAAGGACTAGTAAGATTAGCCCATGTTTCTACATTTAATATAAATTTCCATTCTTAAAATTATCGTTGGAGCCTTTAAATATGTGACACATGATATTGATGGAGGATAGGAAAGAAAAAAGATACAATTGGTTACATCCCAAGTATGATTTTGTGACTTCATGAACGACTTCATCGAAAAGACACGACATTATGTTTAGCATGTCCATGTAGCTCGATAGTGGGACGAGCATTTTATAATATGCAGAGATACATTTCTTGTTGGTACTTTGTTATCAATGGTTGATTTTTCTGATAAATACACCCTTCAACCGCAAAATGAGATCTAAATCCAATATTATTTCTTAGAGCAAGTCAACATAATCATACATATCACAAACATGCATGGACCAGATAATAATGAACAAAACAAAGTTATAATGAAAGAGTATAACTTCAACATAAGTGAGGATCGGTGCCATGACTTAGCCTACGTAAAACATTATTTTCAGTTGTTCTACAATTAGCTTAAAGAGAAGAACATACAGATGGATCAACATTGGATTTGGTCAGATGGTTGTGTAGGCCAATTCCAAAATTCTTGTGTATTTAAATGGTTGTGTATGTTGCACAAAAAACTAGAGGTACCACACATTTGGAACTATTTTTAGTATGGGCATGAAAAAGGGGAGTACGATGGATCAGGTGCATGCATAAAAAGAGCATTATGCGGTAAATAAATGAAGTTCACTACTACTTCCCTCATTTGAGATGAAAAATTCATTGTTGAATGGTGTTCTTCAGTAATGGGAGAGGGAACAGGAATCGGTGAAGACCAATCACACAAGAAAGGACATGTACATATATATTTTTGGGAGGTGGTCAATGTATATCGATCACAGTGGTATGAATGAAAAACAATCCATGGAACTCATGGATTCCATTCAGTTAGAACATCAGACAATCCAATAGTTGAAATATGGATGAGAAAAATCTCTTTCTTTTGTGCTCCGTGTAGTATTAATGAACGGGATGATTGTGAATCAACATATTGGGTTGATAGATGGGATCATGTATCACTCCCCATTGGTCAACGTATAACTATGGAATTACCCCAATTGGAGGAGGACCAATCAAGTATTTTAGTATATTATGATCATGACTCAGATATTATACTTCCAGGTTCATTGAATCCTTCTATTAAATTTTGAATAACTAGAATGAATGTGTTATTCTTTGGTCATTTAGTGGACTCACATTTTGGCACTCCATTTTTTGTTGGGAACATATACGCAATGGTTTCCCCAAGAGATAATGAATGGGGCACTGATTATTGGATGGCACAATGCTTAGAGGCAAAGAAGACCCTCATGTGACTGGTTACAGACTCCGAAGGCATTGAATTTCCAACAGGGTCGATGGTTATTGATCCGAAATGATCTTTTAAATGACTTTGTTAACTATGTTGCATGGATAATTTTACAAGTTAAAACTTAATAAGAAAGACAAGATGCTGAATGAAATATGTTTTAGCCATATAAGAAGTAAAAACAACAAACCATAAGTAGATTCAAGACACCATAAGTTGATAACGAAGTTCGACAACTTTGCTTATGTCTCTGGGCCATTGGCTTAGTGGGGGCGGCTTCTTTATTAATATTCAATGCTAAAAATCTACATGAAAGTTACATCAATTAATTTTCTGATTGACTCAAATGTGTTCTTCTCTATTTCAGGAACCTGATGCAATAGACGACACAGAAAAATGTGAAGTAGAACTCCCAGAAATGGCCTCCAAAACTCTGCTACTCTTCTGGCTTCCCTACAAGAAAATGTCTTACTCTCTCCAACTTGCCATCATTATACTATTTTGAACATGTAAATGGTTATAAAAAGACCCGGTTTAAATAAAATTTGAGTTGGGGATCAGATCCCAACTTCTCCCCAGTATCTGGCCTCAATTTGGGCTTGAGATCCTAAAAAAGGGCAAAATCCCATTAAAATTAGGCCTAAAAACATAAAAAAAATCCAATTATATGGTTAAAAACTGACTTTCATAAAATATTGGGCCCGATCCCCTATTCTCCCGCACCTCTGGTCATATGGTTGGCCATGTGGCCACATTCTATAATGTTAGGCCCCTAGTCTTCAACCCATGGTTCTGTGTTTGTTTCCCATGTGGCCAGCTCCTTGGTTCTCGGGCCCCAGTCCTCTATTGCTAGTCACGTGGAAGGCGCCTTGTTCGACAACCTAGGCCCGCCAATTGGGAAATTACGCCCAAAACTATGTGCTAAAATAACTTTATATAAAATAAAATCCGCATGTACTCACTAGTAACCAATTCGCCCTAGTGGCTAGCACATGGTGGTTAAGTTGTTTCCAAGCCCGGAGGTTGGGTGCTCGCACTCGATGGAGTGCAAAAACTTTTTGACCCAAAACTTATTGGCCTGATCTGGGGTGCCACATGGTGCCTTGTGATTGGACCACATCTCACACTTTGAATGGCTCATACAACCCAATCAGCTGCACAGTCACCGACCCAGTCTATCGCGAACTCAGTTGCATAGTTATCCCATACCGCCACATGTGATATCCCCATCCTACCACTCCACTACCATGTCACTTCCACATGTCCTTCCATATGGTGACATGTCTACACCAAGGTCTACCACGTCAACGTCCATACAGTCTAGTCATCTGCCACATCAACACCCAAAAATGCCAAATATGCATGCCACGTGTCAGACTCTAATTCTGCCACATCAACATGATAACGTCATCATGAAGTCATTTTCCATGTCATGGTGATGTACTGCTGACGTCAGCAGTACATACTTTCGAATTTGACTTTGAATTTTTTTCCTATTTGGGAAAAAATTCATATCGTGATATCTTTCACATACGGAGTCCATTTTCGAGAAAGAATATACTATCAAAATCAGAACAAAGAGCACTACGTGATGGTGCTAGTTTAGTCCAAATCCAAAAACTTTGAATTTTTGGCCTTTTTAGATCCATTTGGATCACAGATCCCCACTGAGACCTTTTGGTCCTCCAAATGGATATTAACTAGACATCAAGTGCGGGATAGGCCTCCCCACTTGTCCCTTGTCTATAAAATCTTTCGTTTACACATGTCGCATCATAATCAATTGCAAAAAACCATGATAACTGAACACATGTTGTTAGCCATTTCATTTTTCACATCTTTCTAAACCCACTACCATCCATGTAGAAAACATTATCAGTGATAAACATATTAGAAACATGATTGAAAATGAACCAACATGTTTGTTCTTCTTTACAGGTCTACATGATAAAAACTCATCCTCAAGCAAAATATGGCTAGATTTACATGCTATGACCATTTTACTTTCTTGCTTAAGATCAACTGCTTATTTCAGTACAATCATAGGTGTATTTCTTGCATAATCTTCCTTCTTTATTTTTTCCATTGTAAAAAGAGACTGATTCCCTTTGATATGATGAGCATGCTCAACATATTTTTTCCTTTCTTCAGTTAATTAATATTGATTATGTTCCCTGAAGAAGATTGCTTTGCGATCATATAAATAAGGGCTACCCAAGACCATTCCACATGCTTATGGTGGTACCGCATCACGTATTACTTCATCCACAAACTTAGATGTAATTGAAAATTTTATGACACATTTCTTTGTTATGGACAGTTTTTCATTTTTTCTTATCCAATTTACTAAATAGGGTTTGTGATTTATCTTAGTTTTTAATCCCAATTTATTAACCACTTATTCTAAAATTAAGTTAGCTTGAGATACACTATCTAACAAAGTGTCTATCTTGGTATTTTTCATAATGACTCTTATATGAAACAATTTACTTCTAGAATCATAACCGTCACCAATTTTACCTAACAAGCCAGTTGTTGTGATTTTAGTCTCATAACCTAAGTCTAACCCCAAGTCTCTTAGTTGTGTTGCTGCTGAAAATTTTTGCCTCCCTTTCCTCTCTTTGAACCATTTCAGTCTCTTCTCTAGGTACGATTTCTAGAAATTCTCATCATCGTTCCCTTATTTCTTGCAATTCTTACAAGAGAGCTCTTCTCTTCCTTCACTGTCGTTGAGTTTTATTTTATCCCATTCCCTTTTCCTTTGCCTTCCTTCTTTGAAGATGATTCCCATGATACACCAACTCTAGTTTTCCTTGCTTCAATATACGTTGCTTGAACATAAACCTCATCAATATTAGTAGGTCATGTTATTGCTATAACAATTTGCAGATGGCTTCTGAGTTTCAGAATTATGGCAAGGGATCGTATAGCCTCCAAGGTGTGAAAAATTAGAAGAGTAGTCTATATATGGAGACGTATGGACAAAGTAGCAGAAATACGAAAAGGAGAACTCAACGGACCGTTGATCCTGAAAGCAGCCTGGATCAACGGTTGAAACGTGTATCGAAGATTTAACTAGCGTGGAAGTTAAGCCATCGAGGGGAGGCCTGGGAAAACCGTTGTGGTTTCATCAGGGGACATGTGGCACTCATAGGAGTACATTGGGGGAAAAAGCAGTCTGGCCGAAACCACTTTCTCCAACCTCTGATGCCAAAGTTATCGGGAAAACGTGGACCGTAGATCTTAAAGTAGCCCGGATCAACGGCTAAGAAACATATCAGTGATCAAAATAACATGAGGATTAACCAATGGAGGGCAGGCTAGGGAAAACTACCCTGGTTTAAATCATGGGCACGTGGCACCAGTAGATACACATCATGACAAAGAGAGGTCCACCCAAAACCGTTTTCTCCAACCCTCGATGTCAATAGGTACCTATAAAAGGGGGACCCTCGACATTTTTATTTGACACTTTGAAGCATTTGAACGTTCGGAAATTTGGTGCAAAGATTCTTTTGAAATTTCAAATCTCAGAACCGAACCAAACCCGCATCTCAGGATGCTTAACAGATATTCTTTGTCATGGCTGCCCTTCCTGTCGTTTTGACCGCGTGTGAGAAAGAGACCTCCTTCGGGGAAGAAGCCCTAGGCCTTCCATCATTATGGGATGGCAAAGGCTCATTATACAATCAAGAAGATTATCACTCTCTCCTCATGCAATGCATGATGGATCATTCTAGGTTTGAAGATATGGAAGAAAGTATGAAGGGCCCAAGTCTAGTAGAGAATTTAGCTACAGATTTTGAGATTTTAAATAAGTTTAAGAAAGTGAAGGTCAGCATGCCAACCATGTCCTATGCTACATGCATTGACTTGGAAATTTTAATCAAAGAAATGATGGATTATGAAATCCCCTCTGATATGCAATGGAAAGAAATCATACACTTGGGTAAAACAAAGTGCAACGTCCCTAGAGCCAACATGGGATCTCCAAGTGTCACCAATCTTGTAGAACTGACAGGAGCTCAAAACAAGATAGATGGCACGAAAGAAGTCGAGCAGTCCGAGAAATTGTTCATGATTTTAAGACGTTTTCTTTTTGCTAATTATTGTAAATCGTTTCGTATATCCGAAACTGTCAGTCAAAATTGTTGTATAAGTTGAAACATTTCGGTTTCAGTTGGTTTTTATTCAGATTGTGTAATTATTGAAAGATGAGAAGTAACTAATGTTTGCGGAAGTGCAAGACCAACTTTTGGTTGTATTAGACTTTATTTTGTAAATTTTCTGGATCTGAATTGAATACAAATGCATAAGATGTTGAAATATCTATGAAAAGATTATAAAGGGTGGTTATATGAGCTTTGTTTCCTTTCATCGTATGTATTTCCTGTGACCTATCTTTCATTTACATTTTCTTCTATTTAAATTGGAGAGTAAAAGGCCCAGAATTCATCATTTGATGCTCTTGGCTTAAGCAATTTAAACTGTGTGATTGTCTTCTTAACTTATTCAGAATTCATTTCAATAATGCTCTGATGTTGTTATTTGTTTCCTTTACCTTCCTACACCCTATTTAAGTTTAAGAATAACTCAGATTCATCACCTCATTTAGCCTTTATCCTCTGGAGAGTTCTATTGGAAGATGCATTGTTTTATTTCATTTTTAGAATTTTGACTCCATAACCCTGTGTGTTCCTCCCCTTCATTGCCAGCAAACTTTATAAAAAACCTCCAAAAACAAACCAAATCTAGCCACTGATTGCTCCAGATATATCAAGTGACACGAGAGAGCCCTCTCTGAGTTGAATCAGCTAGTTTTCAGCTCTAAAGTAGGTTGAAACAGTTACCTCTATCGTTTGTCTATTCAGCCGGACAAAATTTACAGAGTGATAACATTCTGGCACCGTTTTTGGGGACGAAATTGAAAAATCTTCCCTGGGAAAATGACTTAAAGCTTTAGTTTGATCCCTGAGGGTGACAGTGGATCAGATACCTCATTGGCTGCGATTATTTTTACCTTGGCGACTCTATTACTTAGAGACTAGTTGTGCCACTTTGTGTGAGACAGAATTCCTGGCTCCTAAGAAAATACACACTAGGAGAAACCCAGACCCTGAACTTGCAATCCCTGTCTCCAGCCCTGAAAAAATTGGATGAAAAAGAAGAGAAAAGACAACAACCGTTGTTCTACATCCATACCATTATCTATCTTTACCCAAAGATGGATTAACCAGTATCGAAGACCTTGAGTTTGACCTAAAGTTTGAACAATCCCTATTCAGAACTAAATCCAAATCTCATTTGAACGAAACCCTCTTCGACGAAAGGAAATTCCAGGATTGGGTTTTAGTTGCATCTGCCATACCTATAGTAAACTTAATGGCTTCAGGGAAAATGAAAGCTAATTCTGGCAGAAACATCATCAAAACTCAGGATAAAGCCCAAACTTCTACATCAGAAACACCAAAAGAAAGATTCGAAGCAATGATGAGAAATATGGAAAGGATGATGGAAAGGATGACACTGGGAAATATACCCAACCCTAGAGAATAGGATAATGGTCCACTTAGAAATCCAAGAAGACCATCCATTCCACAGATCAGACAAAGGGAGCAGAGGAACCAGGGCAATCAGGCAGCTCAAGCAGATCACGCAAACCAGGGAAATCAAGAAAATCAAGGGGAACAACAAATAAGGCCTCCTTTTCAGAATAATTATGTGAATGAATATTATGATGAATATTTCAAAGATAACATGAACTACTGTGATGACAAAGAAACTGAGGTATTTTTGACCAAAGAGGAGCACGACTAGTTCATAGATGCGAGCAAAGTCTTTCTACAAGATGAAGAGGAAAGGGTGTCTGTGGAAGAAGACGATTATGAGGTCAGGTTGAAAAAATCCATCATGCAATTCCAAAGGCAACACAATCTCCGAAATCAAAGAGTACCTCCCAACCCTCCAAAGGGTAATCTTCCAAAGGGGAATCCCACCAAAGAAGTACAGAATAACACACCTTCTTCTAGTCAACAAAAGAAATATTCCATTGCAAAGGACTCCACTATTAAAGATCCTGTTGTGAAAGATACAGTGGAGAAGGGAAAGAAGAAAGAAGAACCTCAGAAGAAAATATTGACAAGAAAAGAAATGGTCACCAAAGAGGTAGAAAAAACTCCATCTTCTTTTGATTTCGAAAGTGAGATGGGTAAAATAAAAATTCTGGTGCCATTTAATGAATTGATTAGAAACAACAAATACAAAAATCAGATCATCAGGATGCTTAAAATGGGATAAGCCTCTGATACTCTGAACATACAAGATGATCATCCAACGATCTTATTCGGGCCAAGAGTGGAAGAGAATGGAGAAAATGAGGAAGTCCCTCCTTTTTATGTCAGCCTGAAAATCCACGACATGACTCTACACAATGCTATGCTGGACTTTGGAGCGTCTCACAACCTGATGCCCAAAGTGGTCATGGACCAATTGGGTCTCGAAATCAAAATGCCTTATAAGGATCTATTTTCCTTTGATTCAAGAAAGGTGAAATGCCTTGGCATGATAAAGGACATGGTGGTTTCCTTGTCACAAATACCAGCAAAGAACATGGTGATGGACGTAGTGGTCACTGACATCCCTCCGAAATTCGGGATGTTGTTATCCAGGTCATGGGCTACAAAGCTAAAGGGAACCCTCCAGATGGATATGTCGTATGCTACTATTCTTGTTTTTGTTCAAGATAGAAGGTTGTACAGGGAGGTTCTACTTAAATATATGGTCAGAAACAAATCAAAACCCACCAATCATCCTATATACTCAGTAAGCAGTGAATTGGGGTTCTCCTTTTTCTTCAATGACCTCTGCTCCAAAGAAGAAGAAACATGACTCGTCCTGGCTGACAAGGGGGTACCTAAACAACATATGGAGGAAATTATAGAACAAAGGAGTGATGCAAAGGATCAGATATGGAAAAGGAATTTTATTGAGTTGTTTGACAGAAGATGAAGCAAAGAATACCATCCAAGAATTCCATAAGGGTGACTGTGGAGGTCACCATTATTGGAAGACAATGGTGCACAAAATTTTGAGAGCGGGTTTTTATTGGCCTCGTATTTTCCCTAATGTTTACAAAGAAATGTCAAAGTGCCATGAATGTCAAATCTTCAATGGGAAAGGAAAATTACGGTCTCTGTCGTTGAAGCCCATTTCAGTTGAATCCCCTTTCAGACAGTGGGGCCTAGATTTTATAGGAGAAATACACCCATAGTCCTTGGCTCAACACAAATGGATTCTCACTGCAACAAATTATTTTACTAAGTGGATCGAAGTTGTTCCTACCAAACAAGCTACAAATGATGTTATCATTCGATTCCTAGAAGACAATATCATGTCCAGGTTCAGATGCCCGATGAAGATTATAACAGATAATGCAACAGCCTTCAAGTCTAAAAAGTTGGAAAAAATCTACAGTGATTACAATATCACCCTTGATCATTCCATGTCCTACTACCCGCAAGGAAATGGATTGGCCGAATCTTCGAACAAAAGCTTGGTTAGAATCATCAAAAAACTGCTGCAAGAGAACAAAAAGGCATGGCACAAGAAGCTCATTCATGCACTATGGGCTGACTAGATATCCCCAAAGAGGTCTATTTCCACATCCCCTTTCCAGATCATTTATTGAACATAGGCTATCTTTCCTACTGTACTGGGTTTGCTCATAATGAAGTTGTTACAAGAGAAAGAAGCATAAATGAATGCCGGTCAGAGATGAGAGGATGAACTCATCAGCGTGCAACAAACCAGAGAGAAGGCCTTCAATAATGCTTAGCTATGCCAAGACAAGATCAAAGAATTTTTTGATAGACACACCAAAGTAGATGACTTCGAACTTGGAGACTGGGTATTGATATGGGATGCCAAGAACGAAGATAAAGGTAAACATGGGAAATTCGACCAACTATGGCAGGGTCTGTTCAAAATTGCATCTTATTGGGGGAGAAATGCCTATCTGTTATAAGAAATTAATGGAGATCTCATTGGAGGAGGGCCTGTGAATGGCAGGTTCCTCAAGCATTGCATTGTTTGAAAGATCATCACCCCACCATTCATTGTATATAATCATCTTATTTTTTCCTTTAAAAGCATGAAAGACTGAAATAAAATAGCATGGTTGAAGCCTGAGGTGAAGGCCCTAAGCTATGATGAGTAGGTTTTAAGTTTAAATAAGGATTACCAGATTCAGATCACATTGATGAATCACAACCCAATGGGTAGGCACTTAGTCTATAGTTCTTTTCTACCTCGTAGGGAAGATAGCATCCCCAATTGGAGCCAATGTTATTGCTATAATAATTTGCAGATGGCTTCCAAGTTTCAGAATTCTGGCGAGGGATCGTATAGCCTCCAAGGTGTGAAAAATTAGAAGAGTAGGCTATATATGGCAACGTATGGAAAAAGTAGCGGAAATGCGAAAAAGAGAACTCAGTAGACCGTTGATCCCTAAAGTAGCCCATATCAACGACTGAAATGTGTATCAGAGATTTAACTAGCATGAAAGTTAAGCCATCGAGGGGAGGTCGGGGAAAACTATCACGGTTTCATCAAGGGATGCATTGCACCCGTAGGAGCACACCGGGGGGAAAATAAGTCTAGCCGAAACCACTTTCTCCAACCTCCAATGCCAAAGTCACCGGGCAAACATGGACCGTATATCTTAAAGTAGCTCAGATCAATGACTAAGAAAAATATCGGCGATCAAAATAACATGAGGATTAACCGATGGAGGGTGGGCTGGGGAAAACTACCTTGGTTTAAATCATGGGCACATGGCGCCAATAAAGACACATTGGGGCGAAAATCAGTCCACCCAAAACTGTTTTCTCCAACCCTCGATGTCAACAGGTACCTATAAAAGGGGGACCCTTGACATTATTCTTTGACACTTTGAAGCATTTGAACATTCAAAAAGTTGGTGCAAAGCTTCTTTTCAAATTTCAAACCTCAGAACCGAACCAGACCCGCATCTCACATTGCTTAACAGGTATTCTTTGCCATGGTTGCCCTTCCTGTCGTTTTGACCACGTGTGAGAAAGAGACCTCCTTCGGGGAAGAATCCCCAGGCCTTTCATCATTCTGGGATGGAAAAGGCTCACTATACAATCAATAGGATTATCACTCTCTCCTCATGCAATTCAGGATGGATCATTCTAGGTTTGAAGATATGAAGGAAAGTCTGAAGGGCCCAAGTCTAGTAGAGGATTTAACTACAGGTTTTGAGATTTTAAATAAGTTTAAGACAGTGAAGGTCAGCATGCCAATCATGTCCTATGCTACATTCATTGACCTGGAAATTTTAATCAAAGAAATGATGGATTATGAAATCCCCTCCAATCTGCAATGTAAAGAAATCGTAGGCTTGAGTAAAACAAAGTGCAACGTCCCCAGAGCCAATAGGTGATATCTAGGTGTCACCAGTCTTGCAAAACCGGAAGGATCTTAGAATGAGATAGATGGGGTGAAAGAAGCCGGGGAGTCAAAGAAATTTTTCATGATTTTAAGACGTTTTCTTTTTGCTAATCATTGTAAATCATTTCGTATATCCGAAACTGTCAGTCAAAATTGTTGTAGAAGTTGAAACGTTTTGGTTTTAGTTGGTTTTTATTCATATTGCATAAGTATTGAAAGATGAGAAGTAACTAATGTTGGTGGAAGTGCAAGAGAACCTTTTGGTTGTATCAGACTCTATTTTGTAAATTTTCTGGATCTGAATTGAATACAAATGCAGAAGATGTTGAAATCTCTATGAAAAGATTCTAAAGAGTGGCGATATGAGCTTTGTTTCCTTTCATCGTATGTATTTCCTGTGACCTGTCTTTCATTTACATTTTCTTTTGTTTAAATTGGAGAGCAAAAGTCCTAGAATTCATCATTTGATGCTCTTGGCTTAAGCAATTTAAACTGTGTGATTGTCTTCTTAACTTATTCATAATTCATTTCAATAATGATTTGATGTTGTTATTTGTTTTCTTTATCTTCCTACACCCTATTTAAGTTTAAGTATAACTCATATTCATCACCTCGTTTAGCCTTTATCCTCTGGAGATTTCTATTGGAAGATGCATTGTTTTATTTCATTTTCAGAATTTTGACTCCATAGCCCTGTGTGTTCCTCCCCTTCTTTGCCAGCAAACTTTATATAAAACCTCCAAAAACAAACCAATTATAGCCACTGATTGCTCCAGATATATCAAGTGACATGAGAGAGCCCTCTCTGAGTTAAATCGGATAGTTTTCAGCTCCAAAGTAGGTTGAAATATTTACCTCTGTTGTTTGTCTATTCAGCTGGACAAAGTTTACAGAGTGCTAACATTCTGGCACCATTTCCGGGGACAAAATTGAAAAAACTTCCTTGGGAAAATGAGTTAAAGCTTCAGTTTGATCCTTGAGGGTGATAGTGGATCAGATACCTCATTGGCTGAGATTATTTTTACCCTGGCGACTCTGTTACTCAGAGACTAGTTGTGCCACATTGTGTGAGACAGAAGTCCTGGCACTTAAGAAAATCCACACTAGGAGAAAGCCAGACCCCGAAACTGCAATCCCTATCTCCAGCCCTGAAAAACTTGGATGAAAAAGAAGAAAAATTACAGCAACGACTGTGTTGCATCCAGACTGTTACCTGTCTTTACCCAAAGACGAATTAACCAGTATCGAAGACCTTGAGTTTGACCTAAAGTTTGAGCAATCCCTATTCAGAACTAAATCCGAATTTTGTTTGAATGAAACCCTCTTCGACAAAAGGAAATTCCATGATTGGGTTTTAGCTGTGTCTGTAAGACCTGTAGTAACTCCTATTTGAAACCAACAACCTAAGGATCAAATCATATGATGCAGAAGGTAATATATCATCCCAAAAGCATTTGGATTGGTTCAATGATTTCTTGAAACTGGAAGAAGTGGACCATGTAGATGTAAAAATGAGGTTTTTCACCCAAAGCCTAGCAGGAGACGTGAGAAAGTGGTTCAGAGCCCTTGCACCGTGTAGTATTGTAGATTTCAAAGCATTTGAAATGCTCTTTCTTGCTAGATGGGGAGATAAGAAGAACTCCCTTCAATTGTTGACCCAATACAACAACATGAAGAGATCACCTGATGAAACGGTGCATGAATTCTTAGCTAAATTCATGAAAATATATAATGCAATTCCTGATGAAGTAAAGCCCCCACCTAAAGCTACCTAGCTTAGATATGTTGATTCTTTCGAAAGTGATTTATCTTTGTTATTGAGAGAACAAAGATCTGCCACATTAGATGATATGATGACATATGCCATTGAAGTAGAAGTAAACTTAATGTCTTCAGGGAAAATGAAAGCTAATTCTAGTAGAAACATCAGCAGAACTCAGGATAAATCCCAAACTTCTACATCACAAACACCAGAAGAAAGATTCAAAGCAATGATGAGAAATATGTAAAGGATGATGGAAAGGATGACATTGGGAAACAAACCCAACCCTAGAGAACAGGTTAATGGTTCACCTAGAAATCCGAGAAGACTAGTCGTTCCACAGATCAGACAAAGGGAGTAGAGGAACCAGGGCAGTCAGGCAGCTCAAGCAGATCAAGCAAACCAGGGAAATCAAGGAAATCAGGGGGAACAACAAATAATGCCTCCTTTTTAGAATAATTATGTGAATGAATATTATGATGAATATTTATAAGATAACATGAACTTCTATGATGACAAAGAAACTGAGGTATTTTTGACCAAAGAGGAGCATGACCAGTTCATAGATGCAAGCGAAGTCTTTCTACAAGATGAAGAGGAAAGAGTGTATGTGGAAGAAGATGATTATGAGGTCGGGTTGAAAAATTCCATGATGTAATTCCAAAGACAATACAATATCTGAAATCAAAGAGTACCTCCCAACCCTCCAAAGGGTAATCTTCCGAAGGGGAATCCCACCAAAGAAGTTTAGAATAACACACCTTCTTCTAGTCAGCAAAAGAAAGATTCCACTGCAAAATATTCGGTTGCAAAAAACTCCACTATGAAAGATCTTGTTGTGAAAGATACTGTGGAGATGGGAAAGAAGAAAGAATAACCACAGAAAAAAATATTGACAAGAAAAGAAATGGTCACCAAAGAGGTAGAAAAAACTCCATCTTCTTTTGATTTCGAAAGTGAGATGGATAAAATAAAAATTTCGGTGCCATTTAATGAATTGATTAGAAATAGCGAATACATAAATCAGATCATCATGATGCTTAAAATGGGACAAGCCTATGACACTTTGAACATACAAGACGATCATCCAACGATCTTATTCAGGCCAAGAGTGAAAGAGAATGACGAAAATGAAGAAGTCCCTCCTTTTTATGTCAGCCTGAAAATCCATGACATGACTCTACACAATGCTATGATGGACTCTTAAGCGTCTCACAACCTGATGCCCAAAGTGGTCATGGACCAATTGGGTCTTGAAGTCAAAAGGCCTTATAAGGATCTATTTTCCTTCGATTCAAGAAAGGTGAAATGCCTTGGCATGATAAAGGACATGGTGGTTTCCTTGGCACAAATACCAACAAAGAACATGGTGATGGACGTAGTGGTCGTCGACATCCCTCCGAAATTCGAGATGTTGCTGTCCAGGTCATGGGCTACAAAGCTAAAGGGAACCCTCCAGATGGATATGTCGTATGCTACTATTCCTGTTTTTGGTCAAGACAAAAGGTTGTACAGGGAGGTTCTACTTAAATATATGGTCAGCAACAAATCAAAACCCACTAATCATCCTATCTACTCGATAAGCAATGAATTGGGGTCCTCCAGTTTCTTCAATGACCTCTACTCCAAAGAAGAAGAAACAAGAATCGTCCTGGCTGACAAGGGGGTACCTGAACAACATATGGAGGAAATCTCAGAACAAAAGAGTGATGCAGAGGATCAAATATGGAAAAGGAATTTTATTGAGTTGTTTGACAGAAGATGAAGCAAAGAATACCATCCAAGAATTCCATAAGGGTGACTATGGAGGTCACCATTATTGGAAGACAACGATGCACAAAATTTTGAGAGTGGAATTTTATTGGCCTAGTATTTTCCCTGATGTTTACAAAGAAGTGTCAAAGTGCCTTGAATGTAAAATCTTCGATGGGAAAGGAAAATTGTGGTCTCTGCCATTGAAGCCCATTTCAGTTGAAGCCCCTTTCAGATAGTGGGGCCTGGATTTTATAGGAGAAATACACCCACAGTCCTCAGCTCAACACAAATGGATTCTCACCGCAACAGATTATTTTACTAAGTGGATCGAAAATGTTCCTACCAAACAAGATACAAATGATGTTATTATTCGATTCCTATAAGTCAATATCGTGTCCAGGTTCGGATGCCCGATGAAGATTATAACAGATAACGTAGCAGCGTTCAAGTCTAAAAAGTTGGAAAAATTCTGCAGTGATTACAATATCACGCTTGGTCATTTCATATCATACTACCCACAAGGAAATGGATTGGCCAAATCTTCGAACAAAAGCTTGGTCAGAATCATCAAAAAACTGTTGCAGGAGAACAAAAAGGCATGGCACAAGAAGCTCATTCATGCACTATGGGCTGACAGGATATCCCTAAAGAGGTCTATTGCCACATCCCCTTTCCAGATCGTTTGTGGTATAGAGGCTATCTTTCCTACTGTACTGAGATTACCTGTAATGAATTTGTTACAAGAGAAAGAAGCGGAAATGAATGTCGGTCGGAGACGAGAGGACGAACTCATCGACATGCAACAGACCAGAGAGAAGGCCTTCAATAATGCTTAGCTATGCCAAGAAAAGATCAAAGAATATTTTGATAGACACACCAAAGTATATGACTTTGAACTTGGAGACTGGGTATTGAGATGGGACGCCAGGAACGAAGATAAAGGTAAACATGGGAAATTTGACCACCTATGGCGGGGCCCGTTCAAAATTGTAGCTTATCAGGGGAGAAATGCCTATCTATTAGAAGAAATTAATGGGGAGCTCGTTGGAGGAGGGCCTATGAATGGAAGGTTCCTCAAGCATTACATTGTTTGAAATATCATCACCCCACCATTCATTGTATATAATCATCTTATTTTTTCCTTTAAAAGCATGAAAGACTGAAATAAAACAACATGGTTGAAGCCCGAGGTGAAGGCCCTAAGCTGTGCTAAGTAGGTTTCAAGTTTGAATAAGGATCACCAGATTCAGATCACATTGATGAATCACAACCCAATGGGTAGGCACTTAGTCTACGATTCTTTGCTACCTCACAGAGAGGATAACATCCCTAGTTGGAGCCAATGTTATCGCTATAACAATTTGCAGATGGCTTCCGAGTTTCAGAATTCTAGCGAGGGATCATATAGCCTCCAAGGTGTGAAAAATTATAAGAGTAAGCTATATATGGTGACGTATGGACAAAGTAGCAGAAATGTGAAAAGGAGAACTCAGTGGACCGTTGATCCTGAAAGAAGCCTGGATCAACGACTGAAATGCGTATCGGAGATTTAACTAGCGCGAAAGTTAAGCCATCGAGGGGAGGCTAGGGAAAACTGTCATGGTTTCATCAGGGGATGCATGGCACCCGTAGGAGCACATCAGGGGAAAAATCAGTCTGGCCAAAACCACTTTCACCAACCTTCAATGCCAAAGTCACCGGGAAAACATGGATCGTAGATCTTAAAGTAGCCTGGCTCAATGGCTAAGAAACATATCGACGATCGAAATAACATGAGGATTAACCGACGGAGGGTGGGATGGGGAAACCTACCCTAGTTTAAATCATGGGCACGTGGCGCTAGTAGAGACAGATCGGGGTGAAAAGAGGTCCACCCAAAACCGTTTTCTCCAACCCCCGATGTCGACAAGTACCTATAAAAGAGGGACCCCCGACATTATTTTTTGACACTTTGAATCATTTGAAATATTTGAAAAGTTGGCACATAGCTTATTTTCAAAATTCAAAGCTCAAAACCGAACCAGACCCTTGTCTCACGCAACTTAACAGGTATTCTTTGCCATGGTTTCCCTTCCTATTGTTTTGACTGCATGTGAGAAAGAGAGCTCATCCGGGGAAGAAGCCCTAGGCCTTCCATCATTCTGGGATGGAAAAGGCTCATTATACAATCAAGAGGATTATCACTCTCTCCTCATGCAATGTAGGATGGATCATTCTAGGTTTGAAGATATGGAATAAATTTTGAAGGGCCAAAGTTTAGTAGAGCATTTAGCTACGGATTGTGAGATTTTAAATAAGTTTAAGACAGTGAAGGTCAGCATGCCAACCATGTCCTATGCTACATTCATTGACTTGGAAATTTTAATCAAAGAAATGATGGATTATGAAATCCCCTCTGATATGCAATGGAAAGAAATCGTACACTTGGGTAAAACAAAGTGCAACGTCCCCGAAGTCAATAGGTGATATCTAGGTGTCACCAGTCTTACAGAACTGGTAGGAGCTCAGAACGAGACAGATGGTGTGAAAGAAGATGGCCAGTCAGAGAAATTGTTCATGATTTTAAAACATTTTTGTTTTGCTAATTATTGTAAATCGTTTCGTATATCCGAAACAGTCAGTCAAACTATTGTAGAAGTTGAAACGTTTCGGTTTCAGTTGGCTTTTATTCAAATTGTATAAGTATTGAAAGATGAGAAGTAACTAATGTTGGCAGAAGTGCAAGAGCATCTTTTGGTTGTATTAGACTCTATTTTGTAAATTTTCTGGATCTAAATTGAATACAAATGCAGAAGATGTTGAAATCTCTATGAAAAGATTCTAAAGGGTGGTGCTATGAGCTTTGTTTCCTTTCATTGTATGTATTTCCTGTGACCTATCTTTCATTTACATTGTCTTCTGTTTAAATTGGAGAGTAAAAGGCCCAGAATTCTTCATTTGATGCTCTTGGCTTAAGTAATTTAAACTGTGTGATTGTCTTCTTAATTTATTCAAAATTCATTTCAATAATGCTCTGATGTTGTTATTTGTTTCCTTTATCTTCCTACACCCTATTTAAGTTTAAGAATAACTCAGATTCATCACCACATTTAGCCTTTATCCTCTCGAGAGTTCTATTGGAAGATGCATTGTTTTATTTCATTTTCAGAATTTTGAAACCATAGCCCTGTGTGTTCCTCCCCTTCTTTGCCAGCAAACTTTATAAAAAACCTCAAAAAACAAACCAAATCTAGCCACCGATTTCTCCAGATATATCAAGTGACACGAGAGAGCCCTCTCTGAGTTGAATCGGCTAGTTTTCAGCTCTAAAGTAGGTTGAAACAATTACCTCCGTCGTTTGTCTATTCAACCAGACAAAATTTATAGAGTGCTAACAGGTCCAAATATAAACACAATATTACAAATATGTGCAGGAATACCTTCTATATAGTTCATAATATTTTCTTTTGTATGTAATGGAATATTTAACATCAAATCCATCTTACAAATTTCATTTGTGTATTCTTTCACAGATTGTTCTTTTATTAATTTAAGAATTTTCCATTTAATTAGATCCTTCTCCTTATACCCCAAAGGATAGAATTGTTTTCTAAGTGCAAAAATAAAATCTTGCCATGATGGAAATACATTACCAATTTGTTGAGTAGCATGTTGTAAATTTTTCTGGCACTAGATGAGTGTTGTGCTTTCAATACGAAGCGATGCCAATTTGATCTTAGTTTCCTCATCATTGATTTGTTGCACACTGCAATATACCTTGATATTTCTGACCAATTTATCAATCTTCTCATCATTGACTTCTCCATTATACATGGGAAACTCAAATTTCACATCAAGTTTAAGTAATGGCATGTCAGGATTATGTTTATGAGAATGTTTTCTTGTAGAAGTAGGATTTGAACTTGTACTTGAAGAAGAAGAAGAAAATGGAGATGAAGGACGAGGTTTTAGAGGGTCCTCTCCTTCTTCACTTTTGTATTTCTTTGAATATTACCCTTGAACAAGCCTCTTCCATTCCAAGTAATCATCATACAATACTTTTACCATCTCCGACATGGCAAAGAAAGTTTTTTCAAATTATATTTCATTTTGAGAAAGTCCTTCTCCCGGTGCCATCTTTTGACTTTGATATGTCATCTTTCTTGATCTAATTTCAGGATCTCCTTCTAAAATATTTCCTTCACCATGACTTAGATTTTCCCTGGTGATCATGCATACTAAAAACAACCAACGGTCAACCTACTTTGATACCACTTGATCCAAAATGATCTTTTAAATGACTTGGTTAAGTATGTTGCATGGATAATTTTACTAGTTAAAACTTAATAAGAAAGAGAAGATGATTAATGAAATAATTTATATCCATATAAGAAGTAAAAACAAAAAACCATAAGTAGATTCAAGACACCAGAAGTTGATATCGGACTTTGACAACTTTTCCTATGTCTCAGGGACTTTGTCTTAGTGGGGGAGGCTTCTTTATTAATCTTAAATTATCAAAATATACATCAAAATTACATCAATTAATTTTATGATTGACTCAGATGTGTTATGCTCTACCTCAGGAACCTGATGCAACAAACGACACTGAAAAAGGTGGAGTGGAACTCCCAAAAATGGCCTCTAAAGCTCCGCTACTCTTTTGGCTTCTATGCATAAAATGACTTACTCTCTACAACTTGGAATCATTCTATTGTTATGAACATGTACATGGATGTAAATAGACCTGTTTTAAATAAAATTTGAGTTGGGTATCAGATCCCAACTTCTCCCCAAGATCTGGCCTCAATTTGGTTTCCATATCCTCAAAAAAGGGGAAAATCCCATTAAAATCAGGCCTAAAAACATTAAAAAAATCCAATTATATGGTTAAAAACTGACTTTTAGAAAATATCGGGCCCAAGCTTCTATTCTCTCGTGCCCCTATTCATATGGCTAGCCATGTGGCCATGCGCTAGAATGTTAGGCCCCTGGTCTTCAACCCATGGTTCCACGTTTGGTGCCCATGTGGCCAATGCCTTGGTTCTTAGCCCTCGGTCCTCTGTTGTTGGTCACGTGGAAGGCACCTTGGTCGATGGCCTAGGCCAGCTAACCGGGTGCTTACCCCCAAAAATCCACACTAAAACAACTTTATGTAACATTTTTTCCCCATGTACTCGCAAGTAACCTATCTTCCCTAGTGGCTAGCACGTGGTGGTTAAGTTGTTTCCAAGCCCGGAGGTCGAGGGTTCAAGTCCGATGGAGTGAATTTTTTTTTTGAACCAGACCTTATTGGCTTGATCTGGGGTGCCACGTGATGCCTCGTGATTGGGCCACGTGTCATGATCTGACTAGCTCATACAACTCAGTTAGTTGCACAGTCACCAACCCACTCAGTCGACAACTTAGCTGCACATTTATTCTGTACCGCCACATGTCACCTCCTCAACCTGCCACTTCACTACCATGCATCCTTTCGTACTGCCACATGTCTGCACTAGTGTCTACCATGTCACTATATGAAATGTCACATCAGCATCCGTACAATATAGTAATATACCACATCAGCACCTGAAAATGCCAAATATGCATGTCATGTGTCAGCCTCTGGTGCTTCCATGTCAGCATGCTGACATCATCATGATTTCATTTTGACATCATATTCCATGTCATGCTAACGTACTACTAATGTCATCAGTACAGACTGGTGACTTTGACTTTGAATTTTTTGTCTATTTGGGAAAAACTTCAGATCATGATATCTTTCTCATACAAAGTTCATTTTTGAAAAAGAATATACTTCCAGAATCAACATGACGAGCACTACGTGATGGAGTTGGTTTCGTCCAAATCTGAGAACTTTGAATTTTTGGCCTTTTTGGATCCATTTGGATCAGTTATTAAAGGAGAATATCTAACATAGGATGAAAGAACATGAAAGAATGGTGGTTACGTATTTCAATATTATAAACCAGGTCAAGTTGTATACCACTTTACAAACTTGGTTATTGGTACAAACCTTTGACTACAAACAATTCCAAGTAAGAACTCATCAAAGGTACAATACTTCTTGCCTTACTCTGAGCATGGGAAGTTAATGGAAACCATCAGTATTAGAAGTGATCATGATGGTCTACTTGAATGACCATCTAGGTATGTAAAATGAATAATTTTGGCTTCATTTTGACTATCGTTAAAATATTTATAATGTTTTTAAAATATACTCTCCCTTAAAATATACCCATGCCATGCCATGCCTTTCCTTCACTTGCTTTTCCTTACCTTGCCTTTCCTTTCCTTGCCTTCACTTGAATTGCATTTCCTTCACTTTCCTTGCCTTACCTTACCTTGCCAAGAGTCACTTTCCTTGCCTTACCTTCATTTGACTTGCCTTTACTTCACTTGCCTTGCCTTCACTTTCCTTTCCTTTCCTTTCCTTTCTTTTCCTTTCATTCACTTACCTTGCCTTTCCTTCACTTTCCTTTCCTTTCCTTGCGTTGCCAAGAATCACTTTCCTTTCCTTTCCTTCATTTCCCTTGTCTTACCTTCACTTGCCTTTCCTTTCCTTCACATGGCTTGACTTCACTTTCATTGCCTTTCCTTTCTTTGCCTTCACTTGTCTTTCCTTCACTTGCCTTTCCTTACCTTCACTTAACTTTCCTTCACTTGTCTTGCCTTCTCCATGCCATTCCATAGCAGGCCATGCCTTTCCTTCACTTTCATTTCCCTTCCTTCACTTTCCTTTCCTTTCCTTCACTTTCCTTTCCTTTCCTTGCCTTGCATTCACTTTCCTTTCCTTTCCTTTCCTTCACTTTCTTTTCCTTGTCTTCACTTTCCTTGCCTTGCCTTGCCTTGTATCCACTTTCCTTTCTTTTCCTTCATTTTCCTTGTATTTCCTTTAGCTTACTTGCCTTTCCTTCACATTCCCTACCTTAACTTTCCTTTCCTTCACTTTTATTTCCTTTTCCATGCCATTCCATACCATTCCATAACATGCCATGTATTTCCTTCACTTTCCTTTCCTTTCCTTCACTTTTCTTGTTGTTCCTTCACTTTCCTTTCCTTTCCATGCTTTGCTTTCACTTTCCTTGCCTTCATTTTCCTTTCTATCCCTTCAATTTCCTTGCCTTCACTTGCCTTGCCCTATGTTCACTTGCCTTGCCTTCATTTGCCTTGCCTTGCCTTGGCTTCCCTTCACTTGTCTTTCCTTTCCTTGACTTTCCTTGCCTTCACTTGCCTTCACTTGCTTTCATTTTCCTTGCCTTTCCTTCACTTGCCTTGCCTTGATTTCAATTTCCTTTCCTTCACTTTCCTTTCCTTTTCTTCAATGTTTTTGACTTTTCCATACCATTCCATGCCATGCCTTGCCTTTACTTTCCTTTCCTTTCCTTCACTTGTCTTTCCTTCACTTGCATTTCCTTGCCTTGCCTTACCTTTACTTGCCTTGCCTTGCCTTAATTTTCCTTGCCTTTCATTCACTTTAATTTCCTTTCCTTCACTTTCATTGCGTTCAATTTTATTCCCATTTCCATGCCATGCCATGACATTCTATATCATGCCATGACCTTCCTTCACTTTCCTTTTCTTTCCTTCACTTGCCCTACATTTCCTTTAGTTGCCTTGACTTTCCTTGTCTTTCCTTCACTCTTCTTGCTTTTCCTTCACTTTCCTTTCCTTTCCTTCACTTTCTTTTCCTTTCCTTGCCTTGCTTTTCCTTCAGTTTCCTTGCCTTTCCTTGCCTTCACATTCCTTTCCTTCACTTTTCTTCATTTGCCTTGGCTTTTCAATGCCATGCCATGCCATTCCTTGACTTCACTTTCATTTCCATTCATTCCTTTCATTTTCCATGCCATTCCATAGCTCACAATTCCTTTCCTTCACTTGCCTTTCCATTCATTCCTTGCCTTCACTTTCCTTTCCTTTCCTTCACTTGTCTTTCATTTTCCATGCCATGCCTTGCCTTCAATTTCCTTTATTCATGTCGTTCCTTCACTTTCCTTCTATTCACTTGCCTTGCCTTTCCTTCACTCACTATGCCATGTATTTCCTTCACTTTCCTTGCCTTTCCTTGCCTTTTCTTCACTTTCCTTTCCTTGCCTTGCCTTGCCTTTCCTTGCCTTGAATTCACTTGCCTTGCCTTCCCTTGCCTTCCCTTGCCTTGCCTTGCAAAGACTCACTTTCCTTGCCTTTCCTTCATTTTCCTTGCCTTGCCTTCACTTTCCTTGCCTTTTGCATGCCATTCCATGCCATTCCATCACATGCAATGCCTTTCCTTCACTTGCCTTGCCATCGTGCCTTTCCTTCAATTGTATTTCCTTTCCTTCACTTGTATTTCCTTTTTCATGCCATTCCATTCCATTTCAGAGCATGTCATGCCTTTCCTTCACATGCCTTTCCATTCATGCCTTGCCTTCACTTTCCTTTCCGTTCATGCCTTTCCTTCATGTTCCTTTCCTTTCCGTTCATGCCTTTCCTTCATGTTCCTTTCCTTTCCTTCACTTGGCTTGCCTTGCCTTCACTTTCCATTCCATAGCTTACCTTCACTTTCCATTCCTTTCCTTCATTTTCCTTTTCTTATCACTTTCCATGTCATGCCTTTCCTTCACTTTCCTTATAGATTTCCATTCCTTTCCTTCACTTTCCTTGCCATGACATTCCTTGCCTAACCATATGTAATAAGAACTGAGAAAAACCCTAGTGTCAGAGATACTCCAACAAATGGTTTTCCAGTGGACGGAATGACAGCGAAGCCCCCCCCCCCCATAACT
>JZKD02S0877749.1:469793-480712 GCA_000966675.3 Picea glauca
ATGTGGCCAATTTGGTTCAGGGCATAAAATACAAACTGAGTGGAATAACAGAGTTTTGTAAGATCCCACAAGCGTATTTGGCCAAGACCCACACGAATACACTACCCACATATTCCCGACACAATGTTCTTGAAAACCAACCCCTTCTTCATAAATTGCATTGTGCCTCATTGAACAAAAACCTAGTGCCGTAGATACTCCAACAAACAGTTTTATGGTGGACAAAATGACAGAGGAGGGCCCCCCTTAATTGAAACCCGGTGCTCCAGATCAAATGCAATTGAGGATTCTCCCATCTGAGTCCCTTTTTTAGTTTTATTATGAGTTGCAACTTGCCTCTTCAATCCATTCATGTACATGTGTCCAATTTAGTCTAGGGGCATAAAATACAAACCGAGTGGAATAATAGAGTTTTGTAGGCTCCCACAAGTATATTTTTCCAAGGCCCACGCAAATACACTACCCAAAAATTCCCGACATAGGGTTCTTAAAAACCGACCCCCTCTTCAGAAATTGCACTTTGCCTCATTGACCAAAACCCTAGTGTCGAAGATACTCCAAAAAATGGTTTTCCAGTGGACAGAATGACAACGGAGGGGCCCTCCTAGTTGAAACTCGGTGCTCCAGATCCAATGCAATTAACAGTTTTCCTATCCAAGTCCTAGTTTGAGTTTTATCGCGAGTTGCAACTCGCCTCTTTAAGCCATTCAGGGGCATGTGGAAAATTTGTTCTGGGGGCATAAAATAAAAACCAAGTGGCATAATGGAGTTTCTTAATCTCTTACAAGTATATTTTTCCAAGGCCCACATGAATACACTACCCAAAAATGTCTGACAATGTTTTCTTGAAAACTGACCCCCTCTTTAGAAATTGCACTATGCCTCATTGACCAAAACCCTAGTGGTAGAGATACTCCAACAAATTGTTTTCCAGTGGAAGAAATGACAGTGGAGGGCCCCCCTAGTTGAAACCTAGTCTTTCGGATCCAATGAAACTTATGGTTCTCCCATCCGAGTCTCAGTTTGAGTTTTATCGCGATTTGCAACTCACCTCTTCAATTCATTCAGGGACATGTGGCCAATTTGGTCTGAGGGAATAAAATACAAACCGAGTGGCATAACGGAGTTCTTTAAGCTCCCACAAGTCTATTTATCCAAGTCCCATGAGAATACACTACCCAAAAATGTCTAACAGTGTTCTTGAAAACCGACCCCCTCTTCAAAAATTGCACTATGCCTCATTGACAAAAACCCTAGTGTCTGAGAGACTCTAAAAAATGGTTTTTCGATGGACAAAATGATGACGAAGGGCCCCTCCTAGTTGAAACCTAGTGCGTTGGATCCAATGCAACTGACGGTTCTCCCGTCTGAGTCTCGGTTTGAGTTTTATCACGAGTTCAACTCACCTCTTCAAGTGAGTCAGGGACATGTGTCCAATTTGGTCTTGGGGCATAAAATACAAACCGAGTGGCATAACGAAGTTTTGTAATCTCCCAAAAGTCTATTTTTCCAATTCCCACACAAATACACTACCCAAAAATTACCAACACAATGTTCTTGAAAACCAACCCCCTTTTCAGAAATTGAACTATGCTTCATTAACCAAAACCTAATGATGGAGATACTCCAACAAACAATTTTTCGGTGGATGAAATGATAATAGAGGCCCCCCTAGTTGAATCTTAGTTCTACATATCTAATTCAATTTACGGTTCTCCTTTCCGAGTCCCAGTTTGAGTTCTGTTGCGTGTTTCAACTCACCTCTTCAAGTCATTCAGGGACATGTGGCCAATTTGGTCTACAGGCATAAAATAAAAACCAAGTCGAATAATGGAGCTTCGAAAGCTCCAAAAAATATATTTGGCCAAGGCCCACATGAATACACTACCCACAAATTCCCGACACAGTGTTCTTGAAAACTGACCCGCTCTTCAAAAATTGCACTATGCGTCATTGACCAAAACCCTAGTGCTGGAGATACTCCAAAAAATAGTTTTTTGGTGGATGGAATGACAGTGGAGGTACGCCCCTAGTTGAAACCCAATGCTCTTGATTTAATGCGACTGACGGTTCTTCCATCCATGTCTATGTTTTAGTTTTATTTCAAGTTGCAACTCGCCTCTTCAAGCCATTCAGGGACATGTGGCCAACTTGGTCTAGGGGAATAAAATACAAATCGAGTGGCATAAAAAAGTTTTTTAATCTCCCACAAGTCTATTTGGACAAGTCCCACATGAATACACTACCCACAAATGTTTAGCACAATGTTCTTGAAAACCAAACCCCTCTTTAGAAATTGCACTATGCCTCATTGACCAAAACCCTAGTGCCAAAGATACTCCAACAAATGATTTTCTGGTGGATGGAATGATAACAGAGGGGCCTCCCTAGTTGAAAATTGGTACTTCATCTCCAATTCAACTGATGGTTCTCCCATCCGAGTCCCAGTTTGAGTTTTATCGCAAGTTGTAACTCACCTCTTCAAGCCATTCAGGGATATGTGGCCAATTTGGTCTAGGGGCATAAAATATAAACTGAGTGACATAACAGAGTTTTGTAAGTTCCCACAACTCTATTTTTCCAAGGCCCACGCGACTACACTACCCACAAATTCCCTACATGATGTTCTTGAAAATCGACCTCCTCTTCAGAAACTGGACTATGCCTCATTGACCAAAACATTGGAATTCTCATGCAAGTATTTTTATATAAGAAAATGGGATAACAAGTTGTAGAATTACATACTTAATGAATCCTTTTATTGTAATTTTTACTTATGAATCCTTTGATGGAATGGAAATTGAATGCAAGGCAAGGCATTGAAAGTGAATTCATGGCATGGAAAGACATGGTATGGAAAGACAAGACATGGAAAGTGAAGGCAAGGAAAGGTATGGCAAGGCATGGCATGGCATGGAAAAGAATGGCATGACATGCAAAAGGAAAGGCATGGAAAAGGCAAGGCATGCCAAGTGAATGCAAGGAAAGACATGGAATGGAATAACATGCAAAAGCATGGTATGTAAAGGCATGGTATGGACAGACAAGACATGGGAAATGAAGACAAGGCAAGGCATGGCAAGGAATGGAATGGAAAAGAATCGCATGGTATGGAAAGGTGTTGCATGGAAAAGGTAAGGCATGCCAAGTGAATGCAAGGCAATGCATGGAATGGCATGGCATGGCGTGAAATGGAAAGGCATGGGATTCCAAAGCATGGTATGGAAAGGCATGGTATGGAAAGACAAGACATGGCAAGTGAAGGAAAGCCAAGGCACAAAAATACATGGCATGGCAAGGCATACCGTACCAAGGAAAGGAAAGGAATACCATACCAAGGCAAGACATACCATACCATACCATACCATACCAAGGCAAGGAATACCATTTCCAATGCATACCATACCATTTCTTTTCCATTTCCTTGTATTGTATGCATTGGCAATGCATACCATACCAATGCAATGCATGCAATGCATAACATACCAATGCAATGCATACCATACCATACCATTTCCAATGCATACCATTTTATGCATTGGTATTCTATCCATTAGTATGGTGTGGATTAGCATTGGCAATGACAATGGAAATGGTACGGTATGGTATGGTATGCATTGGCATTGCCAATGCCAGTGCATACCATACCATACCATACCATGCCATACCATTTCCATTTCCATTGCCAATGGCAATGCACACCATACCAATGCATACCATTTCCATGCAATGCATACCATACCAACGCAATGCATGCAATGCATGCCATACCAATGCATACCATTGTCATTACCAATACATACCATTTCCAATGCATACCATTGTCATTGCGCATGCATACCATTGCTATTTCCAATACATACAATACCATTTCTATTTCCATTTTCAATGCCAATGCATACCACACCATACCATTTCCAATGCATACCAAACAATGGCAAGGCAATGCATAACATTGTATGCATTGTATGGTATGCATTGGCAATCACAATGGAAATGATATGCATTATCTTGACATTTCCTTGTATGGTATGCATTGGCAATGATAAGTTATGGTATGGTATGGTAAGGTATGCATTGGCGTTGGCCATGGAAATGGAAATTGTATGGTATGGTATGGTATGCATTGGCATTGGAAATGGAAATGCATACCATTTCCATGCAATGGATACCATACCATACCTTTGCAAATGCATACCTTTGTATGCATTTTATGGTATGCATTGGCATTGACAATGGAAATGGAAATGGTATGGTATGAATTGGAATTTCCAATAAAAATGCATACCATACGATACCATACCATACCCTTTCCATTTCCATTGCCAATTCCAATGCATACCATACCATACCATACCATACCAATGCATACGATACCAATGAAATGCATGCAATGCATACCATACCAGTGCATACCATTGTCATTGCCAATACATACCATTTCCAATGCATACCATTTCCATTGCCAATGCATACCATTTCTATTTCCAATACATACCATACCATTGCCATTTGCGTTGCCAATGTTGATGCATGCCATACCATAGCATACCATTGTCAATGCATACCATACAATGGAAAGGTATGCATTGTATGGTATGAATTTGGCAATGCCAATGGAAATGGTATGCATTTCCTTGCCATTTCCTTGTACGATATGCATTAACAATGGTATGATATGGTATGGTATGAATTGACATTGGCAATGGAAATGGCAATGCATTCCATACCATACCATACCATTTCCATTTCCATTGCCAATGCCAATGCATACCATACCAATGCATACCATTACCATGAAATGCATACCATACCATACCATTGCCAATGCATACCATTGTATGCATTGTATGGTATGCATTGGCATTAGAAATGGAAATAGAAATGGCATGGTATGATATAGTATGGTATGGTATGCATTGCCATTTCCAATGACAATGCATACCATACCATACCATACCATACCAAAACATTTCCATTTCCATTTCCAATGCCAATGCATACAATACCATACCATACCATACCAATGCATACCATTGCCATTGCCAATACATACCATTGCCAATTCATACCATTTCCTTTGCCAATGCATACCATTGCTATTGCCAATACATACCATATAATTTCCATTTCCATTTCCAATGCCAATGCATACCATACAATACCATACCATAACATTGCCAATGCATACCATACAATGGAAAGGCAATGAATTCCATTGTATGCATTGGAAATGGTATGGTATGGTATGGTATGGTATGCATTGGCAATGGAAATGGCAATGGTATGCATTGCCTTTCCATTGACTCGTATGGTATGGTATGCAATGGCATTCACAATTGAAATGCATACCATACCATACCATACCATACCATACCATTTCCATTCCATTTTCAATGCCAATGCATACCATACCAATGCATACCATTTCCATGAAATGCATACCATACCAATACAATAAATATAACTTTCCAATGTCATGCCATAACATTTCCATGCCTCTCCAAGCCAATAAATGATATTAAAACTAAGTTACAATAGGATAAATATAACAACCCTTAACACAAGTAATCATTAAATGAAAGGGGGCTTAAAATGAAAGCATAAACTAGGGTTTAGATAACAAATTCTTGTTGAAATGGAAGATGACACATAAAAACCCTATAATATTCAAGACATCAAGAAATGGTATGGCATGATATGAATTGGAAATGGTATGGTATGCATTGGAAATGGAAATGGCAATGGTATGTGTTAGCACCGGAAGTCACCTCTGTATTGCGGCAGAGGTATGCCCGATACCCATCAGTTTGTATGTCACAATGAATACTTTTTAAGGGGGTCTAATGGATGCAGACTCAAGATTATAATGCTTTAACTCAGAAAACAAGGCTGGAAAGCATCAACAAGTGAGGTCTTGGTCTAACTTTAGTAAGTAAGTTTGGTATAGTGGTGAGTAGGGGGAAGAATTTGAGGAGAGTGAAGAGGTCTGCTATGGACATCCAGTCTTCCAGCAACCTATGAGGAAAATATTCAAATACAAGATCCTCTTGGATCAAAAGACTTCAAGAAACTGAAAACGCTGTAACAACACTGCAATCAAACATACATCACGACACGATTATAACAGCTCGACTGGATCATCCATGCCCGAGTATTCTGTATCAGAGGTAGAGAGATTGAAAAGAAGGCTGACAATTATCAAACAAGAAGTCTCACAAACAATACATAATCAGAGAACCAGAAGATTTACTAAAACTTTACAATTGGGAGCCTCGTTCAACCATCGACCCTAACAAAATATCAAAATTGAGTATTTATACTTAAAACAAATTGCTTCCTTCAGAAGTGTGCTCTGGTCATTGCATTCAAGGCTTGGCATCTACATCTTCTTCTATCATATTTCACTTTCATTATCCCGTCAGACGCAAGATCAGATAGGTATGGGCTTCACAAGAAAATCCATGATAGAGAACTTTCGGCTGGCACTTTGCCCTTCACGACCAGATTTTCCATGCTTTCCATTTATGTGGTGAAATAAGGTTTCAACCACCTTCCTCATTCTCATTAAATACTTTTATTGGGATCATCTCAAAGCCTGACACCCATGAACCTTCCAAGCGAACTCATAATTCCTTTGAGTCAATTATGGCACCTCGAGGTGATGCAGATCCTTCTTTGTGACCAGCTTGGGTGCATCGATCCTTTGCGCATCTTTTTTTCGTCACCCCACGTGACCGTAGGCCCTAACCTTGTTCTTATCCCATATGAAATTTTTGGATTTCATATTTTGGGAGTTTTCACTCCCCTTGATTTCAAATATCCTGATGCTTGACCTTGTAAAATGACCCATCTAGGTCGATGGTTGGAATTTGTTTGAACTTGTCGGCCCTGATCATTTCCTTGAACAGTATCAATCGTTAGCTGCTCAACAAATGCTTTCCCTTTATTTATGTCCCAGCTTCCATATGACTGCGGGTTGTGACCGTGGGCCCAACTTTCGGGCATGTTGCGATTTCGCATTTCATGAACTCACGTTGCGTTCCCTGCTCAAATTTTCAAGTCATGAAATCACAACCCCCTCAGATTGGGTGGCGCGTGTCTCTTTACATTGGATGGCCCAGATCATATCAACATTTCATGACTTCGGATATCGACGCTTCTCATGTCAACCTTCCCGAAAATACTTTCTCTATGGCTTAGATCTGGCACCACACGTCCTATTGGGATGGACAACCTATATTATTTCACAACTTCGCATTTCACAAGCTTTTATGACTCTGCCCTTTGACTGCTTCTTCCCGTGAGTCAATGAAATGATGATCTTGTGCCATGCGTCCCTCCCGGTACCAACGGCTAGGCTCGGACTCACGATTTTAGACCTCTGTCCGGCACTAAAATTGATGCAACTATATGATCCTGATCACCCACTAGCCGTCAATCTGCTTTGTCTGATGGATCTCCACCGTCAAAAGCTAATACTTCTCGCTCGCTTGATTTGAGTCTATATCATACCACTCTAAGTGTTGCGCTTGGTCCTCACAACTGCGGCCTATGAACAATTACTCGGATGAATGGCTGAGGGCTCGGGAAAACAAAAGGATCAGCGATAGAGGTAATGAGAGAAGTGGCCGACTTTGGGGAAAACATAAAGGCTTATGGCCGACACTTCTCTAGCAAGCCAACAAGGGAAAACAGGCTGATCAAACAAATGAGGGAAGACAGAAGAAAAGTACAAGATGAGAGTAAAAAATTATGATTAGGTCTGTAAAAGAGGATAAATAGGAAAAATTACAAACCTAGGTAGAAACCACAAAAACACAAGACCTTGACGAGTTTATGTGATAATAGTTGGCTCCATAGGGGATGGAATGGTCCCTGTGAGCTGTCAAGAACGTGTAGTTTCAGTGCCTTTGCTTTGGGTTGTGGATTCTCCTATGAAAACAAAATAAAAACAAAATAGGAATGGTATTTATAATGGTGGGACGCCGACTACGGCTTTAAACAATTTTTTTGTTTTAGCAAGTACCCATTTACTGAGCTACCAAAAACTTCATCACCGTCCAAATTCAAAAACCTATAAGTGTTGTTTTGCAATACCTCAGAAATCTTGAAGGGACCAATCCAAAGGGCTTCGAATTTACCATGCTTTCCCTTGTCCTGTTTGGGTGCATCCCATTTGAGCACTAGATCTCGCATATGGAAATCTTCTTTTCTTAATTTCTTGTCAAAAGTCTCCTTGATTCTTCACCAACGGTCATGTTCTTTATCCATCATTTGCTCTCTAGTTTGTTACACCTCTACCAGTTGATGTATCCTCTTGATCATGTCATCAGGCTCTTCCCGGAAATCTTGGAAGAACTTCGCCACTGGCAAGGCGAGTGGAGGAGGAAAAACTGCTTCAATCCCATATACAAGATGGAAAGGAGATATAAAAGATGGAAGGTTGTCCTGGGAACTTCTGTCAGACAACTCAGCCCATTGATCTTTTGAGCAAGTGTTGATGAAGTTAACCCCCAAAGATTTACAGTTAGATTCAACCAACAACTTGGATAAACCTTGGCCTTTAACTAGTTTGGTGGTTTTTATTTCCAGACCAAATTCAAGGATTTTGGCAATCCACTTGCTCCTTTTCCCGTCTATGTCTGACTGAATAAGAGTGTCCTTCATAGAAGTTGAAGGAACATATGCGATGATCTTCGAATGCAAAACATAGACTCTCAAAGCTTTGAGGGATTTCACCAAGGAATAGACCTGCTTCTCCATGATGTCATATTTGATCTCTCCATCTCTTAGCACTCGATTGAAAAATGAAATAGGCTGCTCTAGCCTTGCATCATTATTCTGTAGTAAAATAGCTGCCACTATATCAAATGAGGCATAGGAAAAAATTAGAAAATCCTTGGAATAATCAGGACTGATCAGGATAGGTGCCTCAGTCAATGCCTTTCTTATTTAGTTGAAGGATTCTCTGGGCTCAACAGTCCATTTTACTTCGTTACCCTTTCTAAGCATGGCGGTGATGTGCTTCACCAATTTAGAAAAATTGGGAGAAAACCTTCTCAGAAAATTAACTTTCCCCAATAAAGACTGGACCTCTTTCCTAGACCTCGGGAGTGACAAGTTTTGGATTTCTTCTACCCTACTAGGATCTATCCTGACTACCTCAGCTGATACTATGTGCCCCAGTAATTTTCCTTCCTTCATGGAAAACAATGATTTCTTGGGGTTCAGGGAGAGACTAAACCTTCTCCACTTCAAGAAGACTTTCCTCAAATGACAGCAATGTTCTTTATCAGATCTGGAAAAAACTGCTATGTCATCCAGATAGATGACCACAAATTTATCCCTTTCTCCAATGAAGGTGATGTCCATGGATCGTTGGAAGGTTTCTCCTACGTTCATCAATCCAAAGGGAATTTTGGCATACATGAATGTGCCCCGATGAGTGGTGAAGCCTGTCTTTTCTCTGTCTTTAGGAAGGACATAGATCTGATTGTAGCTAGAAAATACATCAATCATGGAAATCCTAGATGCACCTATCACCCTCTGCAATATGTGTTCCATCTTTGGAAAAGGGTAATTTTCCTTCTTAGAGATTCTATTCAGATTTTTGAAATCAACGCACAATCGGATTTCTCCACTTTTATTTCTCACCAAGACCAGGTTGGCTACCCATTCAAAATATCTCAATGGAACAATGATTTGGGCGTCCAACAACTTCTTTACCTCCCTCTCCATGATAGGCAACAACATAGGATTTATTTGTCTTAATTTCTACCGAAATGGTTTGGCCTCCTCCTTAAATGGAATCTTATTCTCTATAATTCTAGTGTCATATGTTTTGAGGTGTTCATAGGTCCAAGCAAACACATCAATGAATTCCTTTAATAACTCAACATACTCGGGTCTTTGCTCCCTCGACAAGCTGCTTGACAACTTGAAAAATTTTGGATTCCCCTTTGTGCCAATATCACACTTAGCCACCTCAACATCCTCATTTGGAACTTTACCCTTTACTGCCACATCATTCCTTTCAAATAATCTCTCTACAGGAACTAGTCCCTTTGGGATGTGATTGTTGGGCAACTGAACAATGTGATGGTCAACAATTTTGTTCAGAAAAACATCAGGATGAGTATCTATTTCAGAATCTGGATCTTGATCAATATGTAATTGATCTAGGTGGATATCGATGGCCACCCACCTTTTTCAAATGGCTCAAATAGTTTTCTGGCAATTTTGGCAATTTACTATTTTTAGCAGGTTTTAACTTCCGAGGCCATTTTGAGGGTCCAAATGAAGGTTTTTTTGAGATAGAGGTTCTCAATAATATCCGAAGGCATTATTGAGCCCGCAAAATGAATCTCCTCGATGATACCTTTCCAACGAGCTATCACATGCCTAAAACGGAGATTGTATGCAAAAGTTACGACCCCGAGAAGTTGATGTACTAACTTACCCAAACGGGGCCCACATGAATTTTGGCGCTTCATCTCCTAGGGTTAGGTTTTTGGATGTCTATGACTTTTGAAATTCTCATCTATTGTAAAAATGCCTCTAGAGCCTCATTGTAATCATCTTCTTTCCAATGCGAGTAGCCGTCACATCTCTTCTCAGAGATAAGCTGCCACCATTCTAGCGAGTCCTTCACTCTGTATTTTTACAGTCTCTGTACATTTCTTTCATTAATAGAAATTGTGTATTACTGTATATCTGTGTTTATGGTTGCATCTTCGATACATTTCTGTTATATTATTGAACATCTGCAATATCTCTGTGTATTTCTTTATTATATCTCCGATCTCATTTCGTGCCAAAAATAATCCGGATCAGTGGTATCAGAGCAGGCTGCTCTTGATTGTTTTTTTCAGTGCATGTCCCCGACGAGGTCCGAGTATAGCAAGTTGGGTCTCGAG
>JZKD02S0877749.1:482000-493529 GCA_000966675.3 Picea glauca
GGATGTCTGTGATGTTCTCTTGGGCCAACCATATATGTGGAAACTCCATGCTATCTATGAGTCTCGACCCCGTAGTGTCATTATTACTCTGGGGGGTCATCTCTACAGGATACCAAAGGTAGTTCCAACTATTGCCCCACCTAAACAGTGTCACAAGGTAGTATCTCATACTACGAAATTCATCTTCTCCACAATCTGTTCAAAGAGTGAACAGAAGGATACTGCAACCACCATAGCTTCGACCCAAGCACCTTCTATCCAACAGAAGCAGGTCGACAAAGATGCAGCAAAGTTCAAAGATTCCTTCTGCACATCGTCCTCTCATGTATATAGACTTGTTGAGCAGCCTCAACTGCAAGAGGTTCGTGATAGATTTCCACAAACTAAGCAGCGTGACGTCTTCAGTGAGACAAGCAGCTCACCAAGATGCAGATTCAACAAATGCTTTTCCCTCTCCCCCGAGAACTCAACGCAATGGAGACCATTTCTTCCTAAGGAGGGAGGATTGATCCAAGTGGATATCGGTGGCCACCCACCTTTTCCAAATGGCTCAAAACAGTTTTCTGGCAATTTTGGCAATTTACTATTTTTAGCAGGTTTTAACTTCTGGGGCCATTTTGAGGGTCCAAATGAAGGTTTTTTGAGATCGAGGTTCTTAATGATAGCTGAAGGCATGATTGAGCCCCCAAAATGAATCTCCTCGACGATACCTTTCCAATGAGCTATCACACCCCTAAAACGGAGATCGTATGCAAAAGTGACGACCCCGGGAAGTTGATGTACTAACTTACCCAAACGGGGCCCACATGACTTTTGGCGCTTCATCTCCTAGGGTTATGTTTTTGGATTTCTATGACTTTTGGCATTCTCTTATATTGTAAAAATGCCTCTATATCCTCATTGTAATCATCTTCTTGCCAATGCGAGTAGCCGTCACATCTCTTCTCAGAGATAAGCTGCCACCATTCTAGCGAGTCCTTCACTCTATATTTTTACAGTCTCTGTACATTTCTTTCATTAATAGAAATTGTGTATTACTGTATATCTGTGTTTATGGTTGCATATCCGATACATTTCTATTATATTATTGAACATCTGCGATATCTCTGTGCATTTCTTTATTATATCTTCGATCTCATTTCGTGTCGAAAATAATCCGGATCAGTAATGTTGACAAATCATCAACAGTCTCTAGAAGTATTTTGATCTCAAGATCATCCTCAAACACTTTCCAATGCTTGACTTTGTCAGGTATGGAGGGTCTATATTTTACTTCTACATCGTACTAGAGTTTAGGTGGCAGAGGGACTCTAAAATGTCTCGCTGAGACAGCCAGAGAATCGACCATGAAATTTTATTCTCTGGGAACAAATGAAATGTTGAAATCTAAGAAAAAGATGTCAACCAGATCCCACACTTCATTTCTGTAACTTCTGAGTTGAGGGTGTTTTTCTTGATACATATTTCTGATCTGCTGGATAATCAACTTAGCATCCCTGAACACTGTTATCTCTTCAATTCCCATATATTTTGCAACCCTCAAACCTAAAACAAGAGCTTCATACTCTGCCACATTATTGGTAGTTTCGAATTCTAATTTGTATGACAGAGATATGGTTTCTTGAGCAGGGGAAATAGAGACTACCCCAACACCAACACCTTATCTAGAAGAGGCTCCATTGAAGAACATTTTCCACACAGAGGTAATTAGAGGAGAATCTTCACAGAGAGTAATGGACTTTCTAATCTCAAGAGGAGGTTCAAGGGAATAAGTGAGATGCAATAAGCTGGATCCAAAACTAGTAATAAGGGAAAACATAGGATGATTGGTGGGATCTACTTCATCACTGATAATGTAGGCCAAATGAGCTTCCCCGTAGAGTCTTCTATGTTCCCCTCTGTTATAGGAAAATCCCCCTGCGGATAGGTGAATCTCCTCTTGGACTCTAGAATCCTAATACCAAGATAGAAAGGTGCTAATGTTGATCACTGACATTCCTTTAAACCTAGCTAAGCTAATCTATAGAGAAGAGGAAGAAGATGTACCTTTTTATGATGTTTGTCCTCGCCCACTCCAAGTTGAGCTTTGATCCCCAAGGTCTTCAATGAGTCCTGCAATCCAATCAAAGACAAAACATGCTTCCTATTATGCTATGATTAGTTTGAAACTAGATTTATCCATTAAAGACAAGTTCATGTAGGTATACACAATCTTGAAGGAAACATGTCAAGCAAATGTATTAATGAGAACTCAATAGAGATACTTACAGACCTTTGATGAAGCTGCAACAGCCTCTTCCAGCTCTCCTTGTCCAACCCCTTTCTCGAATGATCCACAAAAAAAATGATTATAATTCACTAATTATCTTCTTTATGAGATCATAAGTTTGATGCCTTCAATGTCTCTTCCTTTTACCATGAGGAGGCCTCCTTATATAGTCTTGGAGAGGCCTAACCACCTTAGATATTCTTGGGATAGGTTGAGGATCTTTCTCCATCAGTTGTGGATCCTCCCTAAGATCGATCCTTGACCTCAGATTCAAATCAATCTAATTTTAGAGATTAAGGGGGATCTTCCCCTGATTTTCTCAATAGCATAACACTCCCCCAGAATGGTGCATAGAGCGCTACAATGCTCCCCCAAAATAGGGCAAGGAGCACTAACACTCCTTGCTAGTGGGTAGGGGAGCACTGCCCTTAAAAAATGATTTTTAAGTGGTAAACAACATAACGCTCCCCCATAATGGTGCACAGAGTGCTACAACGATCCCCCAAAATAGGGCATGGAGAACAAGCATTCCCTCCTAGTGGGTAGGGGAGTGTTGCCCTTCAAAATTGATTTGTAAATGATCTTTCTCAAGGAAAAAGCTTTGTACTCTTTGTCAAATGATTTCTCCTTCTTTATCCAGTCTCTAAGGATGTCTTGAAGTGTTCCTTGTGATGTCGTTCAAAACACAAAATAGGCAGTATGACAGTATGATGTTTTCGATACTTGAGACACTTGTGGCCAAAATGAGACACTTGTGACACTTGTAATGACGATAATAGGTCATCATTGAAGTGAGTAATTTTTATGTGTAACAGATTACCCCTGAAAGTGCTAAGTTAGAAGATGGAAATTGATGACTGAAGTACTTTGTAGACTTTTTCAAGCAAGGGTATGGATTCAAAGAACCTAGTAGAAGTTGCACACAACTATAATACAACTGTTATGATATGTTTTAAACCCAAGGCAGGCACACCTATGGTTGAGTGATAAATACTTTCAAATTTGGCCGTCATAAGATACACTGTGGATCCATAATTATATTAACAAAAACTATAGCCACCAAAGATATAATGTGGATCTATACTTCCATGACATGAACTGATTGTAGCCATGAAAAATACACAGTGGATATACAAGACAAAAAGACATAGACACAGACCAATACAAAGTGGATCTATGTGACAGTATATGTGTCAATATTCAAGAGAAACTCTGTCGCAACCTGGGTAAAGTACATATCAGATTGATCACTCAACCCAGGGTCTTCTTACCGATCTCGATGCAGTATGAGTCTAAACATGTGAATAGATGTCCTGATGTCAAACATGATAGAAACCACTTGATTACCGATCACTGAGGTAAACCGTTAACAAGCGCGAGGAAAATCACCATTGATGTCAATGATTCCCAAGGTACCCTAGTACATTCCAGTGAATGTGAATAAATGAGCTAAATTCGAACATCCACAGAATCATCTGATTGGAGATCAATGATGTAAAACCACTGTAGGAAGCAAGTCTTCCATTGAGGCATGCAGGTCCCAAGGTACTAACTGGTTTCTAAGTCTAGTTCGTGGATAATGTGTTGGAGTCGACACGAATAGACTCGTCGAAGGAGGGCCTTGATGTATCGCCCATCAATGAAATGAAACTGACATAGAGATGTAAATTGGTGGATCAAATGAACATGGACTGACATGGGTATTCAAACAGGAGATTTGTGGTGGTTGAATCTCGAGGAAGATACTTCCCTTGAACAATGACGCACAACAACATAAACATGACATGGAACAAAACATGATGATGTGGTGGATACTGTGAATTTTGTCGGGTGACCCAAAGGAGTAAAGAAACTCAGAGGATTGGTTCACTGCAGTGGTTTAATAGATTAAAATGTGTGCAAAGAAAAAGTGTCCTGTTCAAGGGCAACCGTAAGAGTGACTGGTGATGTTTTCAAAAATGGCTTGTCTTGCTTCCTTCAAATTTTCCCCTCATCCAGATAGATGAGTAACTCTTTTTATTTTAATGATCTCAAGGAGGATAAAAATGCTCAATATAACTCACCTTCGGTAATTTCCTCTTCCTTTTTTTAACAAACTGGAAGAAGTAAGGGTTTGGTCCTGTATGGGCCCTTCAATGTATATATTTTTTAATGAGTCCAGAGAAGGTAAACTTGGTGATTTTTCATGTTTAGAGAGTCTGAAAGGAAATTAAAGAAGACTCCATTGTTTTCATTTTTCATAATGTTAGTCTCGCGAGGCCAAAAAAGAGATAAATTATCACTCGAAAGATGCCCTTTAAAACCTTTTAACAAGTGGGAAAGGAAGAAATATCACTCGACAATCTTTTCATGTTTAGAGAGTCTGAAAAGAGCTTAAAGACAACTCCAGGGGGTTCCTTTTTCGTGTGTCCATGCGAGTCCAAAAAAGAGATAAAAGTTTACTGAGTTGCGTTCTCATGTTTTTTCAAGCATGAGAAGGAACTAAGACCATGCTCATTATTGGTTTCATTTTTACACAAGATTGAAACAAAATTAAAGTATGCTTGTAAATTCCCAACGTAAATTCCAAAGGTTGGGATGCTCTTGGATGGTTGGTACTCTGCCCCCAGCTTGAAAAGCTAGGAGATTAACTCCAGAATGATAATCAAAGGCTGGAGACATGCCCCCCAAGATTCAAATCATTCATCGACTTTGAGGTTGTCACCAATTTCTGTACTAGATGGATAAAAAGGATAAGGGTGGATGAAATGAAGGTTCAAAATGTGAGACCTAAAGAAAGACTTGACTTTTTAGGAGAGGTGATTGTTTCATTTTTTAATGACTTGACACAGGGAAAGAAATATGCTCAAGTCTTCGAGTTCAATCCCCATATTTATGTTTCATTTTTTAACGAGCTTTCTACATAGATGAAAACTATGCTCATGGCGGTTGTTTCATTTTTTAACGAGCTTGCTACAGAGAGGAAAAATATGCTTGTAACCTCTACTTGATCATGGCTTCCAAGAGGATAATTCTCTAGAAGGGATACATGTCAAGGTACAAACCTCAATCATGTCTTCTAATAGATCTTCACTAGATGGAAGAGAAGCACTCTGGAAGGAATACATGTCGACGACCTCGATAAGGGTAGGGAGATATGGCTCCAATAGAACTATCGAAGAGATCACCATGTCAACTACCGGATCTAGGTCACAAAAGGATGAGCTTATAGTGAGAGTCTCATCTTCATCGATAGCTAAAGGCATGGGAGATAATGCCACATAATTGACCTATGGTGGGGGCAATACTCTTTGCATATAAGAACCGTTTAGGGATTTCATTGGGTTGGTAATCAAGTCAGGACCAACGCATGAAAGTTGATCAATAGCCACAATTCTTCCATTTTGAGGTAAATATATCACATGGAAAAAAGTGGACACAGTAGATTTCATGGCATAGACATAATATCACCCAAGGATTAAATCGAAATCCAAGGGGTCTTGGACTACCATAACATCAATGAAGACACTTTTCCCTCCCAAAGTTATAGGAAACTGATGAAGGAATCCTAAAGGGTGATTGGTTCTCTTGTTAAAAGCTAACATATTCTGCGTAACTGGTACAAGATGAGGATAACTGAAATATTTCCAAGAAATAGAGGATAAAATACTAACGGACGCACCTTCATCTATCAATGTCTGAGGAACGACTTGACCACAAACCTGTACTGTAATCTTGAAAGGAATGTGAGAGGGAAGATGAGGTCCAGTTAGCACACCCCAATAAAAAAGGATGGCCTCATTACTTGGAGGGGATTTTGTGGGAGAAGGAGGAATTCCCCCCAAAAGGTAGATTATGTATCAATGAGAAAAACATGGGCAGTATCGGTTTTACTCTCTAGAGGGAGAGTAGGATCGACTGATAATGACATCAAATCGACCACTTGAGTTTCATTCTCCAAGGGGAGAATGGGGTCAACATGTGGAAACATATCGACCGCTTGGGTTGCACTCTCGAACGAGAGAGCATGATCAACCGAAGATGGGATTTGATCAACCACTTTGTCAATTGGTTCAACTAAGGACATGACTAGATTGATGACATGATCAACTGTACTGACCGATGAAGGGACCGAAACAACCACTTTGGCACTCATCAGAGGAGGAGTTGGATTGACCACATTGTCACTCTTCAAATGAAGGGTGGGACTGACCAATGAAAAGACTGGATCAGTCACTTGGGTTTCACTTTTCATATGAAAAGTTGGGCTGATCGATGATGGAACTGGATCAACTACTTTGGTTAGCGATTCAACCAAGGATGAAACTAGATTGACCACCCGATCAACCGAACTGACCGGGGATGGAACTAGATTGACCATGCCATCCACTAATGATGGGTTGGGGGGAATCTTGTGATAACCAGTTGGAAGTTGAAGCTTTTCCAAAAGAGAAGAAGCCTCGTCCATACAAGGATAAAGGCGAGAATAATGATCACCTTCTCATAACATACAAGGAAATTTGATAGTTTTCTTCTTCTTACCAACCTTAATGTCACTAGTTGATAGGGCATCACCAACATGTCTAGCAGAGGTCGATGATGCAGAGGACCACATTTCTAAGACCTTGGGAAGACCAGGGAAATCCTTGAGAAAGTGGCCCCCCTTACAAATCCTTCAAGGGAATTTGGGTTTCAGATTCTTCATTGTAGTCTTATTGACCTCATGAACACTCCCAATACAATTAACAGTAGTTGGTTTCTTGGATCCAACATCTGATGTACTTGCAGGCTTGGTCCCTTTCTGGTTCTTCTTATTCTCTTTCTGTTTCTTCTTCTTCTTATCAACCTGGCTACTTGCTTTAGAGATTTCACTAGGCAAAGAAGGAGAAAAGGAAGGAGATTTAATGGGTGAAGAAGGTGAAAAGTCGACATGAGGTTGATGTGTGGGTGGTGTACTTACATTTGAAGCATTAGGTGCAGCTGAAACACTGGGAAGATTTGAGATCACCGTAGTGGGGAATAACCAAACCGGTAATCCAATGTTGAGTCCCAGAAGATAAAGTGTGGCAATGCATGGAGGAATAATGTTTCCAAAATAAGGAAAGGTGAAAGGTTCCCCCGGACAAGGGGTTCCTCCATTAATACTCCCAGGAGTTGATTCCATTAACACTGACTCGACCTAAGGTCTATTAAGTAAAACAAACAACACACGCTATGAATATAAGAAGAAAACAATCAAACAAAACTTCCCATAATGAAACCACTAGTTGGTGATGAAATCCAACATCGTGAGATCAATATAGGAAGGGGCGGGGATAGAGCGGGTCGATCATTTACGTTGGCAACCTACTTAACAAACTTATGCCTTGGTGTAATATTCTACACAGTAATTGTGGATTTACCCTCCAAGGATCCTGAGTGAGTTTGACCAATGTCTATTCCAGGTATAGTGAGACTTCCCTTCACCATCACCTTGTGTAAGACCCTAAAGATTATGGCTACTAAGGTCACCAACTCCTAGTCAGCCACTGGGTGGGTACAGTCAATAGTCCAGTCCAAATGTATGGGTAGGATAACAAGTCTGAAATCCTTCAAGAGAACTAAGGAAAAGTGGACTGGTATAACTCCAGAGGACCCCGAATGGATTCAGAGTTCACGAAGCACCGATACCAAATGAAGATAGTTGAACCTCAAGAATAACCCCCAATATATGATATGACTACTATGAACAGCTGAACCATGGAGGGATAATCTCCGTAACTCTCCTAAACGCGACCTCATGAGTAACCCCTATGTGAGAGGGGGATCTCAAAAAGTTGATACGACAACTGGATTTTCTCTCCCTATCGCAAGATGCTCAGTTTGTTTGACAACTTTGGAAAGTTATCCTTTCAAGCTATTCCAAAGCCCTACACCTTAAGCTAATGTAGGTTTTCTAACAAAAAATGTCTAATAAATTTTAGTTTAGAGCTTGATTTTAAGGCTGTTGTTTACTCAAGAGGAAAATGGAGTGGACTAAATGATGTTTTGACCGACTCTAAACATTGCAAAGAAATGATAATGAAAATATTTCACTTCGATGAAAGCTATATTACGAGAAGGATAAAAATTTTATCATTCCCAAATGCATAATGTCCCAAATTTTTTTATTAAACTCATCAATGTCAAGATCTTCAAGAAATGAGCCAAAGAGACTATACACCAAGACTAAAAAATGCCAAAAACCATGCAATTTCGCTATTTCAAATGCAAACTAGTTTCACTACCCAAAAGAAAGAATGCATCTATATTCTTTTTTTGATTCTAATGTATAAACAAAGTAAATACAAATCCTTTTATGCTATACTACTTTCAATGAGGAGAAAGAGTCCTATGTAGATGCAAAAGACATGAAGAAAAAAGGCTACAAACAAAGCATGCACTCAAGGCAGTGAGGTATGAAAGAAAACAAGTAGAAACTTGTTCTAACAAGAACATAATAAAGGATTATACAACCAATCAAGCATTCAAGGAACACAAGAAAATGGACAGAAGAATCCAAGAAAAGACAGGGAGAAAGAGAAATCACTCAAAACTATCCTGACAAAACAAGTAGCTAGAAAAGGCAATTTCACATTTATGAAAAAGGTTTCAAGCTCCAATCAAGACAATAGGGAGTGATAAGCATCAAAAACCAATCCAAACAAATTCACAAACCAACCACAGACTCTAGGTAAAGACCCCTGCAAAACAAGCTACAAAACACTAAGTAGAAGAAGGCAAAAACTCCCAAAAAAGAGCCAAGTGCTCCCTGTCTCAAGGGTACAAATCATTTAAAATATCCCTAAAACACTATAGGGGAGAGTTATCTAAAGATCAATTCTCTGGTATGGCCTAGGGGGGGGTGCTAGTCCTCCCAGAATCTCAGAAAAAGAGCCAAAAAATTCAAAAACTCACCCAGAATGCATAAAAATTGGTGAAATTGCTAGTGAAGGTAGGAGAAGGCTAATTGATGATGAAAAAATAGTAAGAGTGATCTAACAATAAAAATGGAATAGTGGATCGATCTTCGAATTTCCTTACAACATCATTCATACAATCAGATAAATGAAAAAGCAGTAGATCGACTCCAACTCTCAGAGAAGAAGAGTGATTCAAAGTAAGGAAGAGAGACCATAAAAAATCCAAAAAAAACATCATGAATTCTTAGAAATCAAAATGTTGGAGGATAAACAAAGACAGACTGAGATGGTGATAACCTTGAGCATATGAATCAACAAAAAATTACACTCAGAGATCAATTCCCAAAAGGTTTTTTAGTAGAAAAATACCAGCGCTCTAGTGTCAAGGGCACCAGAGCGTTGTCGCGCTCTATGGGAGCTTGCAAGGGAGTTCTATCACTTTGGTTGTAGAGGTAGGGGAGTGCTAGCCTCTGAGAAGAATAGAAACTTTCCCAGAACTCAAAAAAATCAAGAAAATTTTGAAATTCAGTGTGTATGGGATGAATCCAAAAGCCAACAACACATCTAAGAATTAGAAACACAACATGAATAAGATATAAAGGTGAGCAAAGGCCAAAACAAGACCAAAGAAGGAAACCAAAATTGAAATCTTTGATCCCCAGTGGAGTCACCAATTTCTGTTACAGGAAAATCCCCCTGCAGACAAGTGAATCTCCTCTTGGACTATAGACTCCTAAGACCAAGACAAAAAGGTGCTAACGTTTATCACTGACATCCCTTTAAACCTAGATAAGATAATCTATAGAGAAGAGGAGGAATATGTATCTTTTTATGATGTTTGTCCTCTCCTAGTCCAAGTTGAGATCTGATCCCCAAGCTCTTTAACGAGTCCTACAATCCAATCAAAGACAAAACATGCTTCCTATTCTACTACGATTAGTTTGAAACTAGATCTATCCATTAAAGACAAGTTCATGTAGGTATACACAATCTTGAAGGAAATAGGCCAAGCACATGTATTAATGAGAACTCAATAGAGATACTTACAAACCTTTGATGAAGCTGCAACAGCCTCTTCCAACTCTCCTTGTCTAACCCCTTTCTTAAATGATCCACAAACAAAATGACTATGCTTCACTGATTATCTTCCTTATGATATCATAAGTTTGATGCCTTCAATGTCTCTTCCTTTTACCATGAGGTGGCCTCCTTATATAGGCTTGGAGACGCCTAACCACCTTAGAGATTATTGAGATAGGTTGAGGATATTTCACCATCAGTTGCAGATCCTCCTTAAGATTGATCATTGGCCTCAGTTTTGAGTCAAACTAATTTTAGAGATAAGGGGGATATTCCCTTGATTTTCTCAACATCATAACACTCCCCCATAATTGTGCACAGAGTGCTACAACACTCCCCCAAAGTAGGGAAAGGAGCGCTAGCGCTCCCTGCTAGTGGGTAGGGGAGCACTACCCTTCAAAATGGATTTTTAAGTGGTCAACAACATAACTTTTCCCCAGAATGGTGCACAGAGTGATACAATACTCCCCCAAAGTAGGGCAAGGAGCGCTAGCACTCCCTACTAGTGGGTAGGGGAGTGTTTCCCTTCAAAATTGATTTTTAAGTGGTATTTCTCAAGGAAAAAGCTTTGTAATCTTTGTCAAATGATTTCTCCTTCTTTAACCAGTCTTTGAGGATGTCTTCAAGTGTTCCTTGTGATGTCCTTCGAGACATGACATAGGCAAGATGAAAGTATGATGTTTGCAAAACTTGCGACACTTGTGGCCAAAATGCGACACTTGCGACACTTATAATGACGATAATAGGTCATCATTGAAGTGAGTAATTTTGATGTGTAACACCCTCCGAACACTGGGATGGTAGCATATGTGAGGTCTATTTGCAAGGTTCCCCCAAGTATTTTTATCCAAGATCTTGACAACAACATGCCGAACTTGGGAGGAATGTCATCCACCACAATATCCATGACCACACTTTTCATGGGTATATGGAACAAAGTCACTACCAGATCTTTGATTACCCTAAGACATTTCACTCTCCTCGAATCAAATGAATACAAATCATGATAAGCTTTAGTGATTTCTAATCTGAGTTCTTCCATGACAGTTTTGAGCATGAGATTATGAGATGCCCCTGAGTCCATCAGACAATTATGCAACATCTTATCATGTATGTTCAGTGATGTGTAGAAAGGATGGGATGAATCATCTCTATCTTATACCATAGGACCTAATTTGACTACTGGATTTTTGTCTTGGAGATTCACTAATTCTGTGGAATGGCAGGATGGCTCGGACTGCAACAACTTAGAGAGGGACC
>JZKD02S0877749.1:500867-542839 GCA_000966675.3 Picea glauca
AAATATTCAAATTTCTAAGGATTTTATATAGTTTTTATAAATTTTTGGCGATTTTTAAGGTAAAATAATTTTATCCTATAAAATTTGGGTGAATCATTTTTAAAATAGTGAATCTTGATTTTGGAAAAAACCATGGAAAATTAGCCCATGAGCGAAATTTAGCCCCTAAAATCATCTATGGACATAAGTGTAGTGAGAAGAAATTATTCAGATTGTGAAGAGGAAGAAGAACAAGAACAAGAACCATCTCAAGATGAAAACGTATAAGCAAATTCTTATGAAGAGATGACTCCCATGATATTGTGTAATGCATTGGCTGGAATTAGCACTCCTCAAACCCTCAAGATAGAAGGATATATAAAAAAGAAAGAGGTAATAGTCCTACTTGATTTTGGTAGTACTCATAATTTCATTCACTATAAATTAGCCAAAGCTCTCAATTGCTTTGTATATCCAGTGCCATAGTATCAAGTAATGATTGCAGATGGATGGACTACCAATTGCTTAGGAAAATGCAACAAGATCAATATTACTATGGGGGAATATGTAATGAATAGTCTAATGATTGATATACCCATGGATGGTGTTGATGTCGTACTAGAAATCCAATGGTTACAATCATTAGGAAAAATGACTTTCAATTTTCAAGAACTTTTCATGAAATTTTCATTGGAAGGAAAATAAATTGAGTTAAGAGGTATCACAGGGAAGCCCAGTAAGGTGATAAGCTCTAATGGCATGAAACAATTATTGAAAAAGGGGCATCAAGGTGTTATTGCACAACTATGCTCACTAGATGTTCAAACATCTAAGTCATCTATTCCTCTAGATCTCCAAGGGATCATTGATAAGAATTCCAAAGTATTTGAAGATATTCCCAAAGGTATTCCACCCACTCGAAATCATGATCATGATATTCACCTAATTCCTGGGAGTGTTCCTCCTAACATCAGGCCGTACAAATACCCTTATTCCCAGAAGAGTGAAATTGAGCGTATGGTTGAAGAAATGTTAGAGGCTAGCATTATTAGAACTAGATAAAGTTCGTACTCTGTACCAGTGGTAATGGTATTCAAGAAAGATGGCTCATGGCGTATGTGTCCAGATTATAGAGAGCTCAACAAGATCACTGTTAAAGATAAGTTTCCCATTCCTGTCATTGATGAATTTTTAGATGAACTACATGGAGCAATCTATTTCACAAAGTTGGATCTTCGTTCAGGGTATCATTGGATTAGAATGAAGGAAGAAGATATCCCAAAAACAACATTCCAAAATCATGAAGGCCATTATGAATTTTTGGTCATGCCTTTTTCCCTTACAAATGCACCTTCCACATTCCAAGGGTGGATGAATTCCATTTTCAAGCCATTCCTTCAAAAATTTGTGTTAGTATTTTTTTATGATATACTAATCTATAGCAAGTCTTGGGAGGATCATGTGCGACATGTTGACAAGGTGCCACAACTACTAAAGAAGCAACAAATATATGCCAAACCATCCAAATGTTTCTTTTGCCTGAAGGAGGTAGAGTATTTGGGTGATATTGTATCTCATGAAGGTATCAAGGTAGACCCTAACAATATTAAGGCCATGATGGACTAGCCGATTCCCAAAACAATGAAGAATCTTAGAGGATTTTTTGGTTTGAGAGGTTACTACTGCAAGTTTGTTCGGAACTATGGGAGAATAGCAACACCTTTAATGGAACTAACTAAGAAGGATGCATTTTCATGGACTTCAGAAGAAACTAAATCTTTTGAACAACTTAAAGAGGTGATGTGTAAATATCATGTCTTAACCACACCATATTTCACAAAAACCTTTATTGTGGAATGTGATGCCTCAGGAAATGGTGTTGGTGTTGTCCTAATGCAGAAGGAAGGCCCGCAGATTTTGAAAGTCGGCCACTCAAGGGAAAGGAGTTACACAAACAGATTTATGAGAAGGAAATGATGGAAATACTATATGCATTGAAGAAATGGTGCCCTTACCTAATAGGTAGGCACTTCAAGGTCAAAATAGATCATGATAGTCTTAAATACTTCTTGGAACAAAGACTATCTTTAGAAGAACAAAAAAACTGGGTGACCAAGATATTGGGCTATGATTTTGAAATCATCTATAAAAAAGGGAAGAAACATGTTGTGGCAGATGCACTCTCAATAAAGGATGAAGATGTTGAGGCCTTTCTCTATGCTATCTTGATCATCCAAACCAACTGGATAATAGAAGAAATAAATGAATGGAAGAATGATGAAAATGTGTGGACTCTCATTCAAAGGTTGCAGCAGGATTCCAATGCATTAGATACATTTACATGGAAAAATGATTTACTATGGTACAAAGATCACTTATATTTATGTAAGAACTCCCAACTTAAACAAAAGGTACTATTGGAATTGCACACCTCTCCGGTAGGAGGGCACTCGGGATTTTTGAAAAACTACCATAAGGTCAAGAAGGATTTTTTTTGGGGATGGCCTTAAAACTGATGTTCAAAGGTTTATAGAAGAATTTTTGGTTTGCCAACAAAATAAGGTGGAAACAATTAAGACCCTAGGTCTTTTACAACCATTATCCATCCCAAGTCAGCGTTGGGAGGAGGTTTCCATGGCTTTCATCATAGGGTTACCGAAGCCTGAAGGACAGCGTTTCATCATGGTGATTGTTGATAGACTTACCACGTACGCACACTTTTGTGCACTCTCTCATCCCTTCAAAGCTAGTACAATTGCCACCGCATTCATAGAGACAGTTCAAAAACTACATGGAATCCCAAAGATTATTGTAAGTGATAGAGATCCTATCTTCACTGGACATTTTTGGACATAATTATTTTCTTGTCTGGGTACTCAATTGGCTCATAGATCATCCTATCATCCTCAATCTGATGGACAAACCGAGATAGTGAACAAATGAATGTAAGGCTACCTTTGTTGCTTTATCTCTAATAAACAAACACAATGGTTCAAATGGTTACCCTTGGCAGAATGGTGGTATAACACTTCCTTTCATACTACAACAAAAATGAAACCATTTATGGCACTCTATGGATACCACCCTCCTTCCATCATTTCTTCTCTAAAATAAAAATCTAAGGTTCAAGCAGTGGAAGATCACATCAAGCATCAACAAAAAGTTCTCCAAATATTAAAGGACAACCTGACCATGGAACATAATCGCATTTAACAACAATCAAATCAACATCGTAGTGAAAGACGTTTTGAAGTAGGGGATTGGTTTTTTTTAAGACTACAACCATACAAACAGATGTCCCTCAAGCAAGCCAAGAAGTACAATAAATTGTCACCAAAGTACTATGGTCCTTATAAGGTGTTGCAAAACATTGGAACTATGGCATACAAATTGGAGTTGCCTACATCTTCACGAGTACACCCAGTTTTCCATGTTTCATGCTTTAAGAAGTTTATAGGTGACAAGATCTCAGTTCGAACTATATTTCTAGAAATTGACGAGGAAGGAAAAATCATATTGGAGCCTGAAGCCATCACTGACACAATAATTCACTAGCTGAGGAATAGATCCATTTTAGAGTATCTCATTAAGTGGAGGAAACTTCCTGTTGAATATTCCACTTGGGAAGATGAGTCTCTTATACAGAAGCATCCATAATTACTCAAGCATTGCAAACAACACTTGTCTGAAGGGGAGGGGCATGTTAATCCCTAAATAGTGTCACATTACCCCTTAATTGGGGAATATTACATCAATAATATTATTTTATTTATGTCGACTTGGGTCCATTAGTTGTATTTGTACCTCCTAGTCTCCTATATATACCAAGGAGAAATTTTCATTTGGAATCATCTTGTACTTTGACATTTATGTGGTGTATAAGGAGGTTTCCCCCTCGAAGAGGCTTATTATATGAAATTGTCTCTTTTTCAAGGCGTTGAGTACTTATTCTGAGGTTTTTTAATGATATATTGATATTTGGTTCTTAACATGACAAGGCATGGGAATATACATGACAATGGCATGGCATGGCATGGCTTCACAAGGCATGGCAATGACATGGTAAGGAAATGACATGGCGATGGAATGGAATGTAAATGGAATGCCATGGCATATCTTGGAAAGACATACGATTGGCATGGAAATTATTTGATATGGAAAGGCATGGAAATGGCATGACATGGATTGGAAAGGCATGGAAATGGCATGGCATGGAAAGGTTTTAAAATGGCATAGAAATTCCAATGGCATGGCATGGAATGACTTGGAAAGGAATGAAAATGGAATGACAATGGCAAGGCATGGCAAAGACATGGCATCAACATGTTTCTGGGATTGTTTTTGGATGGGTCCTTTGTCTCCTTGTGTTATATAATCTAAAAATTGGGTAAGAATGTGAAATAAAATCTCATAGATGGTGAAGGGAAAAGAATAATGGTTTCAAGTATCCCTCGAGGAATTTTGGTAGCATAAAATTACTTTCTATAGTGTGTCATGAAATGTAACCTCAAAACCATGATTTGTAGGTGGAAAATGATACCCATTCTAAGATCTAGTTTCCATGTGAACTCTCTCATTCTATTGATCAAAATCAATAAGTTTAGTGGCCATCATGGAAGACTGAATAAAAGTTATTAATAATTGATGGGTTTAACAAAATTTACATATACCCACTACACAATCTAAACAAACATGTGCATTAATGAGTCCTTGATTAGTCTTTTTGGCATTTATGAAGGGTTCCACATAAATCAAATGATTTATATATGTCATGCAAAGAAATATGGGAATAATGTGTGTTCCCTAGAAAATAACATTGAGCTAAAATTGTTAAGTGATTTACAATTATGTAGAAGATAAATGAGAAAAATTATTTCTATAATAAATTATTATAATATGCCTTTTTTAAGGTTACAATATTTTCAAGTGATCACTATTTGAGTGTGGATTTTCATTGGATTTAGATGGAGATAATTAAAGAGGTAGTCCATACTATTGGATGTGAGTTAGAATATGGATATCCACAACATTCATGCAAATAATTCAGAAGGAATGATCTATCGATGATGTAGAGATACATGGTTGATTAGCAAGTAATGCATTGCTTATGGATATAACACTTAGCAATATTTTCCACCATAATCTATTCTTTAATGCGTAATGCAAGTATTTATAATCACTTTAAAAACAAATCAAGGGATTAATACACATAAAATTCATACACTTTGAAATTCATATATTCATCAACATCAAATGTAGAAACAATGAGAATCATAAAAAACATGCCATGAAATGTGTATATATATACTCAACATAGTCTAAATTGTACATTTTTTACAAAATGGAAACTCATGCCCAATATAGAAAGAAATAACAAGTGCCCTAACATAAAAAACATCTATATCGTGGCCTAGATACAAAATGGCAGTAGTTGGTAAATCATTGACCATTTCCACCCTCACCACCCTCAAGAGCATCCTAGAAATCTATCTTTCTTATCTTGATCGAGGATGCACCTGAATAGGTTCTAGGCCTAGGCATGATTCAATGCTATCAGGACTTCACAAAGATTAAACAATGTTAAAAAAAAATTCATCAATGAATTAATAGACATACAAATTGATACTTTGTAATTTAACCTAAGACAACTCACTCAATATGAAATTTTCAATCATGAGGGTGTTACCCTCCTCCGTGGCCCCAATCTCTCCAAAATTCCACCCTGCATTAGTTATAAAGATCAAGTCAACAAAATTAAACAAATATGGGTAAAACCAAATTCATGAAACATAAAAAAATTATCATGAAAGCATTAATTCACTATGAATATCTCAGGCATCAATGGAGATTCACTAGAAAATGGAGCACTAGGTTGTACAACCTGCTCCGAGACAACCTCTATTGTGGCAGGCTTTGTCGATGGGGCTGAAAGTGGTGGTGGTGTTGGGTGGTAGATAGGTGGGCTATGATGGACCCTCACAGGCTGTATAAGTGATTCCCACACCCTGGGCCTGGAGAAAGGAAACCCAAAAGAAATTCCTAGGTGCCCAGGTGGTGCAATACTACTATACCTAACAAATATATCGATGGCTTGCATACATATGAATTAAATTGAACTATTAGTACCAAATAGTAAAATTCAAAAACATAAACACAAACAATTTGAGAATTATACGATATTTAACTTTACACATGATAACTATGACATTGGTGACTTGTCCATCCCAGATGGACAATCCCCGACATCGCCTAGTGCCAAATATTATAGAAACAAGAGAACATATAAAAAAATTGAGGATATCATAAAATAAAGAAATGACTATGTTGAATCTATCAAATGTGATACATAAATTTGTGTACGGTGCACCCTATGAACATGCTACCTATATTGCTGCATCAAGGGTGGCACTAGGAATTGATGCATCCATAGGCATAGAGGGTCTACTACTGGGAAACAATAAATAAAAAAACAACATACAATCAAATATCTATATAAATACAAAAAATACAAAATAAATATATAATGATGAATAACATAGAGAGGCTTAATATAATAACGTCCTCCATGAAGTTATGTTGTCCGTTGGAATCTATAGGACCATAGCATGTATGCCCGCAACTCAAGCAGCTGTGAGGTTCACATGGATGGATGATATATCAATTTTTCCTCTCCTCATTTTACTCTCTTATGCATGCTTACACTCCAACTCCTCTATCAATGTCACTGGAAGGCACCTCCTGCCAAGATAGTGCAACAAATCTACTATGTTGAACTAGGCTATGAGTCAAAGAGGAGATGGCTAGATGTACTTGTTGAAATTTCTCTGCAATAAGAGGATGTTGGGTAGGGGGTCGGGCGTTCACCTGGGGGGACGAGGAACTAACTTAGGTTCGCTCATGTCATGTTCTCAGCCCTGTGTGGACCCTCGAACCGACCCATGGAAGTCACCAATGTCAAAGTAGTTGACATTCTTATCCATAATAAACTCAACCCATAATTTTCTGAGAAAATATAAGGGAATCTCCCTATTATTGTAGGGAAGTTTATAAAAAACCATGTACCACCTATCCAACCAGTTTTGACTAATCTGGGGATGCATGCACCAATAAATGGAGATGTGTTTCCTAGTCAATAGTAGTTCTTGTCCATTTCTAGGAACCCTAAAAATAGACAATATTTGTTGTTTTGAAATGCCCAGTTCTTTCAGTTGGTTTATGTCCAAACCAGTGCTATAGTAATCATACATTTGTGCCCTATAACTAGAAATAGAGGTCAATTTCCCTTGGGCACTTGCAATGGACTCCACAATGATGTCCAAAGAAGTGGCCAAGGAGACTCCACTAGGCTCTCTAGTCTCCCTGAATGTTTCCTCAAGGGTTCGTAATATAACCAAACCCTCATCAATTTTAGTGTTTACATTATGTGGTGGTGGTGGGTTGGGGTTTTGATCTTCTTGTTTTTATTTTGAGGGGTTTAAATTTTCTTGGGGTTCCATTGCATTATATATGTTGCAATGTAAAAGCCATGGCATGTAAATTAGGTTCCTTTTTTTATTTAAAATACAATTTTTTTTTTTTTTTTAAATTAGATTATTGGGAGAAAATTACTAAATTGGGATGAATAAATAGGATTAAAATTAATAAACATATAACATACATAGGCATGGTGCCCCCCTCCATTTCTTCCTCTTCTCTATCTCCACTATATTTTCCCAATGAGAGAAGTGTGAGCGTGATTTGGGCACAAATCACACTCGGGCCCTTAATATATTTTTATCAGTAAGACCGTGAGCATGGTCTTAAGATCTTGTGCATGGTCTTAAGATTTTTTGCATGATATTAAGACCGTGAATGTGCTCTTAAGATCACACACGTAGTTTTGCCACTAAACCTATGTGGCAATGTATGTGGAGGTTCAGACATATCTGAACCTATACATATAGGAGTGCGTGCACATTCCTAAGAACATCAAACATTCCTACGAGTGCACATTTTTAATCATTCCATTGTCAGTTTTTCGGACACCAAGTTCTTGCACACACCCAACAATGTGCATTTCTATTTCCCACTAATTGTAGGTTAGTCAAACACAATATAATTTAGAGTGATAATATCTTACCTGATAGTTGCACATAGGAAAAACAAATGTTGAAAATGTTGAGTGTTGAGTATATATCATACCACACATGTCTAAATGATTCTATTCTATATGGAAACAAATATGAAAAAAAAGAGATATGTCCAAAATGTGGGAATGACATATACCATAAATCAAAAAACAAGGGTAAGACACATGGTCCTCATCATAAGATATTTAGGCACATGCCTATAATTCCAAGGATTCAAAGGCTCTTTTTCTTCAAAAAATTAGCCATGTTGTAGGGGTGGCATACCTCACATAGAAGTGAGCAAGGAGTTATGTGAATCCCAACATATTCAATAGCCATGAAGCATATAGAGGATGCAAGTTAAGCCCTAAATAGTGGCACAATACCCCTTAATTGGGGCGTATTACATTAGAAATGTTTTTTTATTTATGTCGGATTGGGTCCATTAGTTGTAATTGCACCTCCTAGTCTTCGATATACACAAAGGAGAAATTTTCATTTGGAAACATCTTGTATTTGGATATTTATGTGTTGTATAAGGAGTCTTCCCCCTCGAAGAGGCTTATTATCTGAAATTCTCTCTTTCTCAAGGTGTTGAGTACTTATTCTGAGGTTTTTCTATGATATTTTGATATTTGGTTCTTAATATTTGGTGTCAGAGCTCAAGGCCTTGGGTTTTCGCTGCTTCATATGAGACACCTTGGAATTTTCACTATAATTTGTTTTCTACGATGTTTCAAAAGTAAACCCTTGGAGGATATTTAGTAGAACGATCAGGGTATGTCGGGCTCAAATTTCATCTCATGAGACCTTATACGTTCGAAGATATAGCATGTGTAATATATGGTTATGGAATCATCATGAATTTAGTCATCGTGAATTTTTCGCTATAAAATTTTTATGTAACGATTTAGACCCTAAAACCTAGAGGATATTCATATACATTACCAAGGTAGTTGCGATACAAATTTTAGCTTCTGGGTCATTCTACTTTTGTAGATACATCCTGTGTAAGATAGGGTATCTAACTAGTCATATTAACTAGTCTCAAACATGTGTTTTGGGTAAAAAAATGATATCATTCAGTGAGTACCCAAATTAAGTGAGACTAGTTCCATTGGATAGTGGGAAGTTTGTAGTATTTATGGTGAAATTTTAAGAATCAAATATCAGATATTGTTCTCTTGGAACGACTTACAATTCCACTCTCCTAGAAGGGACAAAAATAAGCAAGGTCTGGGGAAGTTACCATAAATTCCACTTGGAACATCTAATTTTGATCAGACCTATGGAATTGCAAAGAAGATGTATCAGAGAACTAAAAAATGAAATTTCCAGACCCAAAAGGGCTGAAATTTTGTATATATAACTGAATAAAGATCGTCTAGAAGAACCATTTCGAAATCAAGATTTAAAAGTGATACTTGGCCAACATGCCACCAAAAAGGGAACTTCTACACCAAATAAGCCTCCAGACAGTTCTACTTCGACTCTTGATGAAGGTGAAGAAATGCACAGGGACAAAAATGATTTACAAAGAAGACGATAAGAAAATATGAAGTATAAGGGATGACGGATTCAACTAAAGCTAAGTTGGAGGAAATAATGGATACTAAGTTGGATGGTTTAAAAAGGGAGATCATGGAAGGATTGAAAAATTTCCTAATAGAGAGTCCACCTGAAAGTGAAAATGTATCCCATGAAATTTATGATGAGGACACAAGGAAGATGAATCAATATTGGAGAAACTCCAAATTTGGGTTGAAGACCAACCACTTTCCTAAGATCAATATGAGGAAGTTTGATGGAAGGGATACAATCACATTGATACTTCAAATGGACCAATTATTTGATCTACATGATGTGCCACATACACAAAATGTACGAATTGCTTATTTATATTTAGAACCCAATCAATTTGGGTGGTTTCGATGACTTTGTTCTCGCAAATCACTTGTCACTTGAACAATTTTCATGGAAGAAATGATAGCACACTATGAGGATACAAGGATCAATACCTTCTTTACCCAATTGATAAATCTCAAGCAAAAGGGTTAAGTTGTGGAGCATATTGAGAACTTCCAAAGATTGAATATAAAGGTAACAGATATTCCAGATGAGCACCTAATTGATGTATTCATAGGAACTTTAAAGGATAACATTCAACATGAGGTTCGTCTTTGGGAACCCAAATCATTGGATAATGCGTTCAGGGTGATGAGAAATGTTGAAAGTAAAAATATGGCTAAGGATACTAGAAGGACCACTCCTAACATCTATCGAGAGAATAATTTTCCTTATTCTAAAACACCTCAACCTACAAGGTTGACACCTCAACAATTGCAGGAAAGAAAAGAAAACGTTTTATGCTTTAATTCTGAAAACAAGTACAGTAAGGGACATAAGTGTGGTGAGAAGAAATTATTCTACATAGATGGTGAAGAGGAAGAAGAACAAGAATAAGAACAAGAATAAGAACAAGAACCATCTCAAGATGAAAACGTAGAAGAGATTTTTTCTCAAGAATTGAATCCCATGATATCATGTAATGCATTGGATGGATTTAGCACTCCTCAAAACCTCAAGATCAAAGGATATATAAAAAAGAAAAATGTAATAGTCCTAATTGATTATAGTAGTAATCATAATTTCATTCACTATAAATTATCCAAAGCTCTCAATTGCTTTATATATCCAGCGCTAGAGTTTCAAGTAATGATTGCAAATGGAGGAACTATCAATTTCTCAGGAAAATGCCATAAGATCAATCTTACTATGGGGGAACATGTAATGAATATTCCAATGATTTATATACCCATGGTTGGTGTTGATGTCGTACTAAGATTCCAATGGTTACAATCATTGGGAACAATGGATTTTAATTTTCAAGAACTGTTCATGAAATTTTCATTGGAAGAAAAGGAAATTGAGTTAAGGGGTATCACAGGGAAACCCAGTAAGGTGATAAGCTCTAATGGAATGAAAAAATTATTGAAAAATGGGCATTAGGGTGTAGTTGTACAACTACGAACAATAGATGTTCAAACTTCTAAGCCATCTATTCCCCGAGATCTCCAAGGTATCATTGATAAGCATTCCAAAGCATTTGAAGATATTCCTCGAAATATTCCACCCACTCAAAATCATGATCATGGTATTCGCCTAATTCCTGGGAGTGTTCCTCCTAACATTAGGCCTTACAGATACCCTTATGCCCAGAAGAGTGAAATTAAGCATATGGTTGAAGAAATGTTAGAGGTTGGCATTAATAGACCTAGCCAAAGTCCTTACTCTGCACCACTGGTAATGGTACTGAAGAAAGAGGGCTTATGGCATATGTGTCCAGATTATAGAGAGCTCAACAAGATCACTATTAAAGATAATTTTCCCATTCCCATCATTGATGAATTGTTATATGAACTAAATGGAGCAATCTATTTCATAAAGTTCGATCTTATTCATGGTATCATCAGATTAAAATGAAGGGAGAAGATATCCCAAAAATAACATTCTGAACTCATGAAGGCCGTTATGAATTTTTGGTCATGCCTTTTCGCCTTATGAATGCACCTTCCACATTCCAAGGGTTGATGAATTCCATTTTCAAGCCCTTCCTTTGAAAATTTGTTTTATTTTTTTTGACAATATACTAATCTATAGAATGTCTTGGGAGGATCATGTTAGACATGTTTAAAAGGTGCTACAACTACTAAAGGAGAAACAACTATATGCCAAACCATCCAAATGTTTATTTGGGGTGACGGACGTAGATTATTTGGGTCATATTGTATCTCATGAAGGTGTCAATGTACACCCTAACAAGATTAAGGCCATGATGGACTGGCAAATTCCCAAAACATTGAAGAATCTTAGAAGATTTTTGGGTTTAACAGGTTACTACCGCAAGTTTGTTCGAAACTATTGAAGAATAGAAACACCTTTAATGACATTAATTAAGAAGGATGAATTTTCACGGAATCTAGAGGCAACTCAAGCTTTTGAACAACTTAAAGAGGCGATGTGCAAATATCCTTTCTTTACCACAACAAACTTTAAAAAAACCTTTATTATGGAATGTGATGCCTTGGGAAATGGAATTGGTGTTGTTATAATGCAAGAAGGAAGGCCCCTTTCTTTTGAAAGTGGTACAATCCCCCCTTTCTCTCCAAAGTATTACTCGACCTCCCGGTCTTGGATCGTTGAATTTACTGAGCTAGAACGACTCATTGGGTCCCTGGAGGTACCCAAAATTGCTTTACCCCCACACATAGGTTTCTTGCACGAGTGACCATGGTTGTGACCATGGGTTTACCTCTCTACGGTTCATACTTCGGGGATATCCTGAATCCTTCACTAAAATTCCCCAAAACTCTCTCCTTTGAGGTTCCGAACTCCTACCACGCGTCTCCTTGGATTTGCTGGCCCACTATGGTTCAGAATTTGCAAACCCTAAGCCTTCTGCTCACAAATCTCTGATCTTATGATTCCCTAACCCCTTAATCCATTGCCACGTGCTCTCCTACAATCAATGGTTAGGGTTGAATCATGATTTCAGACTTCACGACTCTTTTTTCGTCAAGTCTCAAACTTGTCAAAACTCCGAAGTGCTGAAACACTCCAAGAATATATATCACATTCACTGATTTTAGTGAAGACTCCCAGGACTTCTTTCCTTGATGGTCTTCCGCAGCTCTCCCTCCTAAGATTTACTCCTTTGAGTTTCTTTGTTCCTCTAAACAATATCCTCGACACTTAGTCGGATTCTTGGTCTGTGCATGCCTTGCATAATAATTACATCCACGACTCAACTCCTCCCTGTGGATGGACTTGCACTCCTTACAACTATCCTCTAACCACTTATGTCCCTCGTGACTGAAATCATGCTATTTGTCCTAAGCTTTTGAGTCCAAAAACTCTGTCACGCACTCCTTAGATACAAATATTCACTGTCTCTTCTGATCTTTCGAGTCGAAATAGACTCAGTCACGCACGCCTTGCGGACACTATGCACACATTTCACTTGCTCACTAAATATAAATAATTGAAACTTATCTACTCCTCACGATGACTCATACATTCAACAAAGAAAATGAAGTCATGGAATTAAGAACAAAAATAACAGAGAATTGAAAAATAACAGAATCTCTACCATTCATTCAGATAGACACATAACAACACACGTTTGGGACAATGTATCTCTATTATATTTATCCAACTGGAACTTACATACATACTCTGTTCTTCCCCACTTCTTAACCTATACAATATAGATTCAAATGTTTCCATGTTCTCCTCTATTCGTAGCAACTATAAAAAAAGAAACTCTCCTCGGCAATATTACAATTTTTTTTTGACAAAAGGGGTGCTCTTCGAGCCTTTCCCTCCAACTACTCTACGCTATCTTAATGGAATTGAATGCTATCAACTACTTAGCACTTATTACAATAAATATCGAGTCATACAGATGAGAGCACAAGCTCTAAATCTGTATTGCGATCTGATTCACAAAACAAAATACATTCCCCCATCAATCTTACATGATGGCTCAACCTCTGATCATTAAAGATATTCATAACTCAAAATATTTTTTGATATATCACATTAATACATTGATCGTTCGAAATTCAAAATATTTCAAAATGTGTGCTAGTGCGCCCAAATGTATTCCACGCTTGTGCTTTACTGGCAATGCTCCTGCATCATACTCCCTTGGCTGAAAAATTCATGGACTCCTATCCATGAGCTCATGCACCGATCTTCCATGATTCTGTATCTATGCTTTATTAACCCAACTGACATCTTCTGTTGGTTGTCCTTTCCACTTCACCGGGTATTCAAAATACGTCTTCCTTCTGGTATTCTTACCAACTCGTCGTTCTATGATCTTTTCCATCTGTTTCTTCTCTGTTATAGGCATATGTTTCTCCCACTGGATTTTTATTTGATCTTTGGCTCTTTCGGTCCCGTCCTCCCTATAAAGATATAGGTCTGCAATGTTGAATATGGGTGATATACCCACATTTTTGGTAGTTCTAACTCATAAGAATTCTCGCCAAATATTCTCAAGATTTTACATGACCCTATCTTTTTCAATTTCATCTTATTATATGTTCCCCTCAGGAATATTTCCTTTCTTAGACGTGCTAGAACTTGATCCCCAACTTCAAATTCAAGATTTCTCCTGTGTTGATAAGCTCTACACTTGTATTCACTACTTCTCTTCTTCAACTGCTCCTTGATTTGATTGTTAAGTTACTTCATCTCTGCAATGAATTCTTCAACTCCTATGCTTCTAAACTCATTTTTCTTCAGATCTCTTAACTCTGAAACTCCTCTCGGATTCATTCCATACGCGTTTTGAAATGGGATTTTCCCAGTGCTCCTGTTCATTGAGTCATTAAATGAAAACTCGACTTGTGCTAGAATCTGATCCCACTGACTATGGTGTTCAGTGACCAAACTCCTCAGCAAATATCCTAGGTTTCTATTCACCACTTTGGTCTTTCCATCTGTTTGTGGATGATATGCGGAACTAAAATATATCTTTGTCCCCAAATTTTTCCACAACGTTCTCCAGAAATGACCAACAAATTTGGTATCCCTGTTTGAAACTATACTCCTGGGAAATCCATGGAGTCTCACAACATATCTGAAAAACAAATTCGCAACATGCGTTGCATCACTGTTCTTCTGGCATGGGATAAAGTGTGCCACTTTTGAAAATCTATCAACCACCACAAATATGGAATCACTCCCTCTTTGTGTCCTTGGAAACCCCAACACAAAATCCATGCTTATTACATCCCAAGGCCTCTCTGGAATAGGCAATGGTTGATACAACCCATATTTATGTTTCTTCCCCTTGGAATACTAACAAACCTTACAATTGTTCACAAATTTCTTCACCTCTGCTCTCATACCTAGACAATAATATGAACCGTTTAATTCAGAAAATTTTTTGTCATGGCCAAAGTGTCCAGCTAGACCTTCGTTATGCTTTTCCTTCAGCAAATTCTCCCTGATCGAGCATCTCGGTATGCACAACTGAAATCCTTTGAACAACAACCCATCCTGAATCAGATATTTTTCCTACTGGCTTCTATATTTGAGTAAAAGATTCATACATGCTTCATATACCTCTCCAAATTCTGGATCACTGTGATATATTTCCTTAAGGTGATCAAACCCCAAGGTTTTGACCTGAAATTCCTGCAGAATAAAAATTCTCCTTCTCAATGCCAATAACCTTGTTAGCATTTCTAGAAATATGTTTAATGAAAAAAATGAAAATTTTCATAAAATCTATCCACTTAGCATGTTTTTAGTTTAACTTCTCCTATCTGGTTACGAATTGTAAAGCATGATTATCGCTATACAAAACAAACTCCTTCGGTACGAGATAATGTCTCCATTTCTTCAATGCTTGGATTATGGAATATAAATCTTTGTCATATGTGGAGTATGTTTTAGCTTCATTTAGCTTCTCACTAAAATATGCAACATGTATATTATCTTGGCTTAAGACCGCTCCAATTGCAACTCCACTCGCATCACATCTTACCTGAAATGTATTTCTGAAATTTGACAAAACCAGAATCAATTGTTCAGTTATCTTCTCCTTTAATATGTTGAAGCTCCTCTCAGCCTCTTCTGTCGATTTGAAAGACTTGTGTCTTTTCTTCACTGTATCCATCATCTAAGCACTAATCCCACTAAAATTTCTGATGAAATTCCCATAAAAACTTGCTAACCCATGGAAGATTATTACTTCAAAGATATTCTTTGGTGACAATCATTCTTTGATCGCTCTTACCTTTTCGGGATCCATCTTCAACTCATTTGAAGAAATTACAAAACCCAAATATATGAGCTCTGTCTTCAAGAAAGAGGACTTTTTTAGATTAATTAACAACTTTTATTGCTATAGCCTCCTCATTACCAATTCCAAATGTCTCAAGTGCTCCTCCTTACTCTTTCTAAGCACCAGTATATCATCTAGATACACAATCACGAACTTACCAATGAAATCCTTGAACACTTCATTCATGAGTCTCATAAAAGTACTCGGGGCATTAGTTAAGACAAACGGCATAACAAGCCATTCATATAACCTCTCATTCATCTTGATTGTTTTTCTCCACTCATCACCTTCTCTCATCCTGATCTGGTGATATCCACTTTTCAAATCTATTTTTGAAAAATAGCCGGCCCCACTCAGGTGATCCATGAAGTCATCCATCCTTGGCAATGGAAATTTGTATCTGATGGTGATCCTGTTTATGTCTCCCGAGTCTGTACACATTCTCCATCCTCCATCCTTCTTTGGACTTAGTACAGTTGGCACTTTACATGGGCTTAAGTTTTCTTTGACCAATCCCTTGTCTAACAGATCTTGAGCCTATCTCTTTACCTCCTCATTCTCTTAAGGCGTCAACCTGTATGCTGATTTATTTGGAAGGCTTGCTCCTGGTATCAAGCCAATGTGATGATTGATGCTTCTGATAGGTGGCAATGAGTTTGGTAACTCATACACTACAATATCAACAAAATTCTTTAGTAGCTCCTGAACTTCTTCAGGAAAATCCTCCAATGAATTACTGGTAAGGATAACCCTCAATTTCCTCACTACAAAAAACTGCATCTCTTATTCCTTCTTTACTTCATTCAAGAGTTCCTTCCCACTCATGAGAAGTATGCTCGCACTGGCTTCATATTTCACCTTCTTTTCTTCAATTGGCAGCAACATGTATGTCCTACCATTCTTCTCCAATGTGTATGTATTCCTCCTCCCATCATGAATAACATTCTTGTCATACTTCTAGGGTCCTTCCAAAAAAACACGACAGACATCCATAGGAATTACATCACATAGGATCTCATCCCTATATCTTGCTATTTTGAAATTAACCAGGTATTGTTGAGTGACTGTTACATGATGACCTTTCTGCAACCATGAGACTTTATACGGTGTCATATGTGTAGTCGTCTCCAATTATATATTCTCCACCATCTCTATAGATACTAAGTTGTCAAAGCTCCCACTGTCAATTATCACCTTGCAAACTCTGTCCTTCATTTTGCAAGCTATCCTGAACAAATTGTTCCTCTGCATTGGCTTTTCTCCCTTTGGCTCTTCCTTCAGAAGAACCTTCTTCATCATTAAGGACCTTCCATCCTCTACACCCTCTGTCTTAGCATCTCGCTTCTAAATTTATGAGATGTGAGCTTCACCTCCTTTCTTTCTCTTGAGACAATCCCAAGACATATGTCTTGTCTTTCCGCAAGCACAACACCTTACTTCTCCTCCTTTGCCTCTTCCTCTTCCTCTGGGAAAAGAACTTCTACCACCACCCTTCCTTCCTTGCAAACTTCTTCCTCTCTCAGAGTGACTATGTGGTTTATCTGCCTCGTCTCTAGGATTCTACGCCTTATCTTGGCAACTCCCTTACCTTCGTTCAATCTTCAACCTCTGTTCTGTTGACTCTGCTTTCTAGACAATTTCTCTTCTGCTTTTAGTGTCATTTGATACGCGTCTTCCATTGTTCTGACTGTTTCCATACTAATTTTTTCTTGGATGTCATACCTTAGGCCATTAATATATCTGGAAACTTTCTCTTTGTCTCTCTCTCTCTGTCCAGCTATAATATTCAACATATAAAACTCTTATGTGTACTCTTTCACAGTCAATCCTCTATGTCTTAGGTTCTGCATCCTCCTGAATAGATTTATCTAGTAATCCTTGGGCATGAATTTCTCCTTAAGCTTGTCTACCATTCGATCCCAAATCTTGATATTTTGTTTGCCTTTGCTCCTCCTATCGGCCTACAGTTCATCCCACCATAGTGTTGCATGTCCCTTCAGCCTAGTGACAACATGTCTTACCTTTTTCTCCTCTTTTAAATCCTCATAGTTGAAATACTTGTCCATTTCTCGTATTTAGTCAATCAATTCCTCCGTGTCTAAATTTCCTTCATACATAGGGATGTCAATATTCTCTCTAGCACCCAATTTAACAACCTCTCTCAATAAGCGTTCTTCTGGAGCATCCTCAACCACATCTTCTTCTTCAACTTCTACATTTTAAATTTCTTCCTCACTAACGTCTCCGGCATCAGGCGATCTCCTCTGTGTTGTTTCCATGGCATCCAACCTCGCACATAATTCTCTCATTTCTCTCTCCATAGCTTTGTTAGCTATAGGCGGATCAACACATCTTCTAGGCGGCATTGTGTTGACGCTTATGATACATCTCCTTACAGAAGTCAATTTTGTACTCCCTCGAATACCACTCCTGGCGCAACCCCCCTTTTCTCTCCAAAGGGTTACTCGACCTCCCGGTCTTGGATCGTTGAATTCCCTGAGTCATAACGGCTCCTTGGGTCCCTGCGGGCACCCGAAATTGCTTTACCCAGACACATAGGTTTCTTCCGCGAGTGACCGTGGGTTTACTTATCCACAGTTCGGACTTCAGGGATATCCCGAATCCTTCACTAAAATTTCTCAAAACAATCTCCTTCAAGGTTTCAAACTCCTTCCACGTGTCTCCTTGGATTCGTTGGCCCCACTATGGTTCGGACTTCGCAAACCCTAAGCCTTCCACTCAAAAATATCCGATCTTCTGGTTCCTGAACCCCTTAATCCGTTGCCATGTGCTCTCTTTCAATCAACGATTAGGGTTGAATCGTAATTTCAGACTTCGCGTCTCAGTTTTTGTCAAGTCTCAAACTTGTCGAAACTCTGAAGTGCGGAAACGCTCCAAGATTATCTTCCGTGTAGCTCTACTAGATGGAACGGTCATGAATTGTTCGCCCTCCTCTGAGAATGGATCTCACATTCACTGACTTTAGTGAAGACTCTCGAGACTTCTTCCCTTGAAGGACTTCTGTAACTCTCCCTCCTGAGCTTTAATCCTTTGAGTTTCTTTGTTCCTCTGAAAAATATCCTCAACACTTAGTCAAATTCCTAGTCTGTGCATGCCTTGCAACAGACTTACATCCATGACTCAAATCCTCCTTGTGGATGGCCTTGTACTCCTTGAAACTATCCTCCAGGCACTTCTGTCCTCACACACTCCTTGGATACAAATAAGTTTCACTGTCTCTTTTGAGCTTTCTAGTTGAAACAAACTCAGTCACGCACTCCTTGCAGACACTATGCACACATTGCACTCGCTCATTGAAGAGAAATGATTGAAAATTATCTACTCCTCATGACAAATCATACATTCAACAAAGAAAATGCAGTCATAGAATTAAGAGAAAAAATAATAGAGAATTGAAAAATAACAGAATATCTACCATTCATTCAGATAGACACATAACAACACACGTTTGGGAAAATGTATCTCTATTATATTCATCCAGCTGGAACTTACATACATACTCTATTCTTCACCACTTCTTAACCTATACAAGATAGATTCAAATTCTGCCAGGTTCTCCTCTATCTACAAGAACTATAAAAAAACAAAACTCTTCTCTGCAATATTACAAACATTTTTTTACAAAAGGGGTGCTCTTTGAGCCTTTCCCTCCAACTACTCTATGTTATATTAATGGAATTGAATGCTATCAACTACTTAGCACTTATTACAATAAATATCAAGTCAGACAGATGCGAGCGCAAGCTTCAAATATGTACTGTGATCTGATTCAAAAAACAAAATACAGTCCCCCATCAATCTTACGTGATGTCTCAACCTCTGATCATTAAAGATATTCATAACTCAAAATGTTTTGTCTGATATCACATTAATACATTGATCGTTCGAAATTAAAAATATTTCAAAATGTGCACTAGTGCACGCAACTGTCTACCACACTTGTGCTTTGCTGGTGATACTCTTGCATCATAAAGTTAGCTACTCAAGGGAAAGGACTTACACAAACCCATTTATCAGAAGGAAATGATGGGAATACTACATGCATTGAAGAAATGGAGCCCTTACCTAATAGGTAGGCACTTCAAGGTAAAAAAATATCATGATATTCTTAAATACTTCTTGGAACAAAGACTATCTTCAGACGAACAACAAAAATGGGTGAACAATATGTTGGGTTATGATTTTGAAATTATCTACAAAAAGGGGATGAAAAATGTTGTGGCAGATGCACTCTCAAAAAAGGATGAATATGTTGAGGCATTTCTCTGTTCTATCTCGATCATCCAAACCGATAGGATAATAAAAGTAAGGGATGAATGGAAGAATGACGAAAACATGTGGACTCTCATTCAAAGGTTGCAGTAGGATTCAAGTGCATCAAATACATTTACATGGAAAAAAGATTCACTATGGTACACATATCGCTTATATTTATGTAAAACTTCCCAAATCAAACAAAGGTACTCTTGGAATTGCACACCTCTTTGTTAGGAGGCCACTCGGGATTTTTGAAAATCTACCATAGGTTCAAGAAGGAATTTTTGGGGGATGGACTTAAAACTGATGTTTAAAGGTTTGTGGAAGAATGTTTGGTTTTCCAACAAAATAAGGTGGAAACAATCAAGACACCGGGTCTTTTACAACCATTAGCCATCCCAATTCAACACTGGGAGGAGATTTCCATGGATTTCATCACAGGTTTATCAAAGTATGAAGGAAAGAGTGTCATCATGGTGATTGTTGATATACTAACCAAGTACACACACTTTTGTGCACTTTCTCATCCTTTCAAATCCAGTACAGTTGCCACCACATTCATGGATATAGTTCAAAAGCTACATGGAAGCCCAGAGATTATTGTAAATGATAGAGATGCCATCTTCACTAGACATTTTTGGACATAATTATTTTCTTCTTTGGGTACTCAATTGGCTCATATCTCATCTTATCATCCTCAATATGATGGACAAACTGAGATAGTGAACAAATGTCTGAAAGGCTACTTTCATTTCTTTGTCTATAATAAACAAACACAATGATTCAAACGGTTACCCTTGGCAAAATGGTGGTATAACACTTCCTTTCATAATGTAACAAAAATGACACCATTTATGGAACTCTATGGATATCATCCACCTTCCATCACTGCTTATATAAAAGAAAAATCTAAGGTTCAAGTAGTGGAATATCACATCGAGCATCAACAACAAGTTATCCAACTCTTAAAGGACAACCTAACCATGGCACAAAATCGCATGAAACAACAAGGATATCAACATCGTAGTGAAAGAAGTTTTGAAGTAGGGGATTGGGTATTTTTAAGACTACAACCATACAAACAGATGTCCCTCAAGCAAGCTAAGAAGGATAATAAATTATCACAAAAGTACTATGGCCCTTATAAGGTGTTGAAAAATATTGGTACTATGGCATACAAATTGGAGTTGCGTGCATCTTCGCGAGTACACCCAGTTTTCCATGTTTCATTCTTAAAGAAGGTTATAGGTGACAAGATCCCTACTCAAAATATATTTTCATAACTTGACAAGAAAGGAAAAATCATATTGGAGCTTGAAGCTATCATTGAAAAAACAATTCTCCAGCTGAGGAATAGATCCATTTTAGAGTATCTCATTAAGTGGAGGAAACTACCTGCTGAAGATTCCACTTGGGAAGATGAGTCTTTTATACAAAAGCATCCAAAATTACTCAAGTGTTGCAGACAACACTTTTCTAAAGGGGAGGGACATGTTAATACTTAAATAGTGGCACATTACCTCTTAATTGGGGCATATTACATTAGTAATGTTATTTTATTTATGTCGGCTTAGGTCCATTATTTGTAATTGTACCTCCTAGTCTCCTATATATACCAAGGAGACCTTTTCATTTGGAATCATATTGTATTTAGAAATTTATGTGGTGTATAAGGAGGTTTCCCCCTCAAAGAGGCCTATTATTTGAAATTCTCTCTTTGCCAAGGCGTTGAGTACTTATTCTGAGGTTTTTCTTATGCTATTTTGATATTTGGTTCTTAATAATGCATGGCCCAATAAATTTAAGGATGAAGTATGGATCATATAGTTGAGCATAAATATAGATGGATTTAACCTATATTCCCTCTAAAACACCAAATATTTTGTTTGACCAATGGTAGCAATCAATACAAATATCCCCCCATGGTTGTGTTGGGCCCCAACAACTCCCCCTAAATTTTTACAAAATTTAAAGGGCCCCCATTAGAATCTTGATAATTATAATGAGCTACATAATCAAACTTTTCAAATAGTTTCATACCTTGGCTTGCTTTGAGACAAATTTAAGATATTCACTATAGCATGAGACATTCATTACAAGAGTCTGTGTCAAAAATTTAAAAACGAGCATAGAAATCTCAATTTAAACAAAAACGTTAGTTTTTATCAACTGTTTACTTTCGTTTAAATTATGATTATGTGTTCTTTCTTTTGCTCTTTTGCAAGTTTGACTATTTTGAATAATGGGTTCAATACTTCATCAAATAATATCTTGGTTGGTTTCTCATTTTTATAAAATCATTTGGTGATATTAATTAATTAAATTCTTTTTTCATTTTGCATCTCATTTCAAAATAAAAATAATAATAAAAAAAGAATTATCTATCATTTGTTTGATTTTGTGAAAAACCAAAATTAATATTTTTCTCTCTCCATCAACTTGAAGCTTCTAGAATTAAGATCACATTTGAACGGAAAATATAAACAATGTTTGTTTAGAACTTATAGTTAGTTTAAATTCATTTTTTGATTTTATTGTTCTAGATTTTGTTTTATTTACAATTTTTAGGTTCTTAATTTAGGTTTCTTTCTGTTTCACGGTTTTCTATTATCAATTATTTGGTACAGATATGATCATTGCTTGATTTTATTATCTAAATACGTTCAAGATGATTGGTCCAAAAATAATATTGGATTGCTGCAAATAAATTTATGAGCAACAACAGATAAGATTTGGAAATGCATCAAGAACAAACACATGATTTTGCGGGACTGATTGTAGGCCAAACCATGAGGAATTTGAAGAAACAGTTGAAAACCCATCTCCCAAATGGACCCATTTAGCTTATGCATAGAAATTTGCCCAAAAAAATGCACGATTTGAGAGATATGTGTGTCTCTTTACGAGAAAAATTTCGGGTGGCAGAAATTATTAGTGATGCCCAGACTGTTCATTCATTGTATAAATATATGACAAAGTTCAGAGCCAGGGAGATCCAAGAAATTGAGAGGAGAATATTTATCCTTTATCTTTTGTATATTATTTCTTTTGTAAATTTTTCTTCTTTTCAAATGGAGTGACATATGGTTAGAATCTTTGGGAGAATGGACGAGTATTTTCAAAGAAGAATATGAAATTCCAGGTTGCTTAATGGATTTTGTCGTGTGAGTAAAATGGTTTTATTTTCATTATAATATCTTCATATTCTTTGAATAATTGATTATGCATTGATTTAAATTAGCTTTAGTCTGTTTTATCAATACATAGTTAATTGCTATAATTTATATATTAATTTTTTCAATCTTTAAGAGTCTATTATCCCAAAAGTTCTTCCTAGACCATATGATGAACATATTTTGTTGAAACTATATGAGAAAACAATTTACTCTTTGGCTTTTGTGCTTTTGTATATTGTGCAATGTTAATATTGTTTCTCATATAATTTATGAATTTGAAACTTTATTTGTATTGAACTAGCTTTAGACTATTCTGCATATAATATTTCATGTTATGTTTTCATTTATAGGGTTCATTATCTTTTGGTTTAGTTTATATCTGTGACTAATCATCTATTCAAGTATTTTGATTTTACATATGATGCTAGATAGTTGGTAACACCATTCTTGAGAATTGGAATTTCTTTCATTTTCAGTTATTGGACATTTCAAGGTCACAAGATATATAATTATTTGTCTTTCTGTCGTTATAGCCTTGCTCCATAATATTAAACACTTCCTTGAATTTCTTCAGGAAGTGTTATGCTTTCTTTCTTTATAGTTTTACACTTGACACGGGTTAAGAGGAGCTCATACAAATACAGAGAGATGAGTTTAGCTTATTACTACTGATCAGTGAGAGGTTAGTAGGTACATTGTTTTCTTTTATTTAGATTTGTTTATATATGAATGAGACAATAATTGCATTAATTAGCTTTGATTGTTTCTGTGTCACTGTTTCAATTGTATTTTCTTAGTATTTATTAGTTTAAAATCTTTAAAGATTAAAAAATAAAAAAAAATAATGTTCTTACTTTATCTTATTTTGAAACATTATTATGAGCATTCATTTTCGCAAGATTTCAAGTAAACCTTGTAAACTCTATATAGATTGTTTATAATCATTTGTATATTCACGTTTCTTTTTAATAAACATTAGTAAGTAATATATCATTTGTTAGCATCATAGATTCAAATTAGTTTATTTCTTTTACTGTTTTTAGGACTTTAGTTTTCCAACGGAGCCATTAAACCCGTCGGGTCATTTCATTCAAAACGACTTGGGTTATTTAGACAACCCCGGTCCGGATTTGATCTTCTAGTTGACGGTGTGTCACTTGTGCCCGTCAACAGGTTGTCCATGAAGAATAAACATATTATGTTGGCTCTTATAGTATTGGGTAGAAGACAATTGAAGAGAATGGATGTCTATCTCCAACCACTTATTGATGAATTTAATAAATTATGGGAAGGGATACATGTATATGATTTATAAATACCTATCCAAATGGAGATATATTTTATTTTGTATGGCATATTTGCATACACCATGCATGATTATCCAGGGCTAGGGTTTTTCTTTGGTAAGAATGTTCATGGATTTTTTTATATCTGTAATTTTATTTGACATACTTCATTTGATGAAACTATATTTTTGACACTAACATTCTATTTACACTATAACATTGCAAGTCTTGTAATAAAAGGGTATCATGGATGTGAATGTTGTGTAACTTCTATAAAGGTAGGTGGTCCAACCACCTATCAAAGCAGGTGTAGGACTGCTAAAGAGTATTCCTCATAGAATACCACCCTTATAAAAGAGTTGCATATTCTTTCAATTGTAAACCAGAGAGGACTCGCAGACTTGAAATAATGACACCAACATTGGAATAGGGAATATGAAATAGAGAAGGATAAATAAATGGAATAATTTTTTGATTTTGATGGGGAACCCATGTTCCATGATCATAAAAATTTTGGCATCTATATTGAGAAAATTCCCATTCAGATGAAAAGAAAATATATTTTTAATGAGCTTCCATATTGTGATCATCTTAAGATTGGCCGCTTACTAGATCCCATGCATATGTTAAAAAAAAATGCATCTTCTTTATGGAGGAACATATCATGGAATAAAAGCGATAGATTAGCTATCATGAGATATCTTATTTCTTTGAATACTAAAAAGTGACATTGACCAAGAAACAAAACTAGAGGAGATGTTGGTCCCTCTTGGTCATTTAAATAAGGTGATGTCCCAAGGATTTTGAAGAAATATGATCTTTATATGGTGAAGGATGTTATAATGAATGTGAATGAACCTTCTTTATATGGATCGACTCTATGAAGTTTCTTCAATGTAGATGGGAATTTGTTGGGGTTGAAATCACATGACCATTTGAACCTTCTAAGGGTATGTATGTTGAATACACGATTCTTCTTATATACTAACGTCAGTAAAAATATTCTATGAACTCACATTTTTATAGAAATTAATGATGTGTGTGTCTATTTTGTATTGTCATTGTCCTTTACTTATGCATGGTTGCGTGAACCATAACTTCCCGCAAGACATTATACTTGCTATATTGAAAATATTTTCATTTGTACATTGGATCACATAAAGCGAGATTCATATGGCTAGCATTCAATGCTAGTATCGAAAGATAGTTGAGACTTTTTGTATGTTTGAGAAGGAACTATCCACGGATTTTATGGACTTGCAATTCTATCTTTTAATTCACCTAGCCTATGAGGTTGAATTAGTTGGGGTGCTCTCACCTCATTGGATGTTCTTCTTAGAGTGGTACATGAAAAATTGTAAGGGGTTTGTTCAACAAAGGGAAAAAATGGAGGGCTCTATGGAAGAGGGGTATATAGTATACAGGTTGTCCTATTATGCCACTGAGTAAATCAAACAAATTGATGACATAGTAGGGGATAGTTTTTAGGATCACTAGTAAGATGAAGAAAAAATGGATGCCATCAATAAATTCATTATTTACAACATGGAGGAAATGTAATCATGGGTCACATTGTATGAAGATAAAAGAAGGAAATGGAACAATGACATGAAATCATTCAGACGTTTTAATGGTAGAATCATGCCTTATCCTGATCATTTAAAAGAAAATATTCCAAAACAATGTCCCAACAATTGGGTGGTTGACTAGATACAAGAGAAATATGCAGCCTGCGGTCATAACCCATGTAAAGAAGATATGTATGCACTGAACATAGGGACCGAGTGCTGAAATTATGTAATAAACTCTATGCATACCATGCTCTATTTATAATATTGCACATTTAAATTGTAACACGTACTATGTGTTTATTAATGCTTCGGTTATTAGACATATGACATCGTCCTTTGTTCATAGTTTTACAGGTGCATTTGCTCCCATCTATGTGGTCATATCGACATCATTTTCACACAGAGTATGTTTATTATGGACACATCACACAAGATTGTGAAGTGGAGGTCAAGTTTGGCCAATAAAGTCATGCTAGCCACCATGATGAAAACTTGATAAAGGGGAAGTTAGGTTACATTAAAAAGATATAAGAGATCATGCAAGTATACTTTTCATTATTTCAATGTGTTATTTTTTGTTTCAAGTGGTGGGATACCTTTGACCATATAAATGTAAAGGAAGATTGTAATAGTGGCCTAATATGTATTATGTCTAAAAAATGTGGGTTGAAAATAAGAAGCCTTATGTTTTCCCAAAACATTGCAACCAAGTTATTTTTTACCCAAATGTGTTGGATGGAGATTGGTGGTCTGTATGGAGACATGATCTATGATCTCAACATATTTTTGAGAAAAAAAAATATTACAATGCCAAGCAAGGAAGATAATCAAGGTGATAGCAATGAATATTGGATGTGTCATTTTATTATGGGTATCTAGAATGAAAATGTTTTTTTTTTCTTCATTTTATAATTATGTTGGATATGAAAAGTTAACAATCATTTACAACCAAGCTATTGAAAATTCATTAAATAGTACAAGCATAAGATGTGGTTTTGATATATTTTTATTGTCATATTTATTGTTTATTATAGAAAATTTATGTTGTATTGCATTAAAATATATTTATGTTAACCTTTGAATTACTAAGAATTAATTGAGATATGACAAAGTTGGTGTACACTAGTGTAAATTTAGTTTAAATTTTATTTTATTTAACAAAAAAAGAAGATATTAAAAATTATTCAAACATCATTTTTTATTATTTGAATAAATAAAAATTCAGATAAATATATACTTACTTTGATGGAACTTATAAGGACAATTCCAAGAAAATAACTCTGTGCAACATCTACACTTGTGGTGTTAGCATTACCAACTTTGATGACATTCCCCACATTAACTAGTGCAACTATCACGGCCTTCACCTATTCCATTCCATCCTTTAGTTTTATAATAATATAAACTTGTATTGATCATTATTGTTGCATTGGCCTTGAAATAAGCGTCAATATAAGAAGGACATGGAAATTCTAAAGAGTCTTTCTCTAGAGCCTAGTCAGAATCAAGAAATTTTTTTAGTGATGCATACTTATCTAAAAGTATAGAAACCTTTGTCAATTTTACTAATTCTTAAAATAACTTATTATTAAATGTTGGGTGATATTATTTTTTAATAGAAGATTCATAAAGTTTGTATTAGATTAAAAAATTGTGAAACCATTTCATCGAAAGTGTGTAGATCAAAATGTATTATTATTATCTATATTTTTTATTTTAAATTTAATTGAATAAATTTGGTATATTATAATTGTTGGATAATATAAATTAAGAAAATATTTCTAAAAATTAAATATTAATATAATATAATAATTTTGTTTTGTAATCTTTGAATAATAAAAATAAAAAAATAACATTATTATTACATCATCATCATTACTATTAGTGAATAATTGTTATAATGTTATTATTATAATATATGAAAAAGACAAATATTCAAATCAAAATCATTTCACTCATCATATTTAATTATTTTTGTTTCTAAACACGTTTAATTAACATATTGTATCATGTTGGACAACAAACAATTCACCTTGAATAACAATTAAACATTATATGGCATTAATGGCTATAACTTTTTGCAATCACAATCCAAATTAAATGCTTTCATAAAGTAAAGTTAAACAATATATGGAAACTATAAATTTAAATGAGTGATACATATCAAATTTACTTTAAAAATAGAGAAATCATTAACAATGTTCATCATTAGCATACTCATAATACATTTTATAAATCAAATAACAACAACAATAAAAAAAGTATATGTAAAACATAATATAAATCAGTGATACACATATGAATATACATGTCAAACATATCTCAACAAAATACGTAATAAGTATGTCATATATAGATATTGAGTCAAATATAAAACAATCAATATAAATGTCAATCAACACCACTACTAGCTAGGTCCACCACCAGAGCCAGGTGAATCAATGTCTCTTCTACCAGAGGTGGAGCCTCTATCAATGAAAACTATATCATAAATAAGTTTTGACAAAAGTGCACTATCAAATGCCTCTCTATCAATATCATGAATATGTGCAGTGGTACCCGATGTGAACATAGTGTCCAAAACATCAAAATATTGAGACATGTGTGGAGGAACAAGAGGAGGAGGGGGATTGGTGGATGGTGACACATGTGGACTCAAGAGAAATAAAATGATTGATGGATGGTGACACAAGTAGATAAGGAGGGGGAGGATCAATAGAATATAGTGATGCATGTGGAGGAAAAGGAGGTTGAGGAGAAGATGTCGATGAGGGTTCAAACACATGTGGAGGGGAGGTAAGAGGAGGAGTAGGAGGAGGATTAGACATGGATTCAGGTTCAAAAATGTGTGGAGGGGAAGCATGAGGATTGGTATATGGTGCAGTTGACTGATATGGAGTAGAATCGAGACGAGGAGGACCATGTTGATGGATGTTGGTGGAGTAGAGGATGTTGATGGATTTTCTAATGAGCTAGATTTAGTGGGAACATGTGAAGCATCCCCCAACGTCTTGATGAAGTTGACGACACCAAAAATATGATGCATCAACATCGTCATGTAACAAGGAAAAAAATACATATATTAGAGATATCCTCCACATGTATTATGTCTCTAACGAGTGCAGATACCACTCTGTGACTAGTCATGACATGACATAGTTGATCCACCACTTCTAGCCAATCTCTCATATACGACATGCATGGAATGTGGGGTATCTCTACTAGTGGAGGTTGGTTCTCTTCCTCCTCCATCACCTCATCCCCATGTTGGGGAGGCACATCCCCAACATATGTGTCAATATCTGCAAAACAATAGATAATGATAATAAGATAATCGAAACAAAATTTTATAATAAATTACATGTGCATTAAATAAGACATACAAATATGCAAATAGATTGATCAAAACATAATGATAATATTACCTCTCTCATATGTTGGGTCCTCTATTGTAAATCAAATGTTTGGACATGTTCTCCAATCCATCCTTGCGTGTGGTTACTAAACGATATCTAGGAAAGGATTGTCCTCGCTAGCTAATAAATCACACACCACCCTACCAATTAGATAAATGGGAAACTTGTGCTTGCCCCAGTTGGGCATCAAATACCCCCACATGTGCATATGCACATCAAACAAAGTCCTAGTAGGAAAGAGAGGTACTTCTGGATGAGTGGCATGAACCCTCTAAAAATGTAGTGTATACAGGTCTAACATGAATGGGAAGAATCTCATCACAGGNAAAAAAAAAAAAAAAAAAAAAACATGACGGTGATATAATTCATGATAAAACTATCTCAAAAAAACATCTTCCCACCTATACAATCAGGGCGTCTGCAATAATCTATATACATAATACAATATAGAGAAACTAATGCATTTCCCATTGGAGCTATACTGTGATAGTGTCAAGAGAATTTAATACACAGGAACCTAACATCCATTCTCTCAAATGAAGACATACGTAGATGACCACAACAAAATTAGAACTCTAATGTCAAATGAATATGTGCAATGACATATCTCTGCACATATGTCAGTTGGGTCTCTCCTATAAAACTAGGTGGTAGCACAAGGAAATCGGGAAAATAATCCCCCCTCCTAGACAACCTAGTGATGAAGTATACATCCTCCTCCATGGGATGATATCACATATTGTGACCGAACTTGAACCCTTGTCTTGAATGATCCCAACGAAATATCAATGGTTGTAACAACAAAGAGTTCCTACTAAGGTATGTACCCTTATAAAAAATATTTAGGAGGCCAATATCCATTAAAAGGTCATGTGTCATTTGTGAAAGAGGGTGAGGAAAAAACTCCATTTCCCTTTCCCTAGCCTCCCACTCATGCAAAAATGTGTACATCTAGACCTGTTGTCACTCCTCCTCCTTCTCCTCTTGTTGTCATCATCTCTGATTCACATACAAATATTGTTAGGCACCTATATATAGATAAAATAAATTTAAATTATAAAAAAATACATATATAAATGACGTGTATTTTAAAAAATATATATATTTTATATTTTTTTTGCAAAAAAATCTTAAAAGAAATTGGTTCGTCACAAACAAAACATACTCCTTGAATCTAGTGTGATATATAAGACAAATCACCACCCAACAGTGCATCCCATAGGACACTCTGCACCAACTCAATTCTTTTAACCATATTGATTTAGTGCTTTTAACAACACCAGTTCATTTCATTAACAAAGAGGCACCACAACGCTAAAATTTATGGCTCGCAAATTCATGGTTCCCTTTGTTAAGATGAAAGCACGGATGTGCCATTTCTACTAGAGAACCAACATGATGTCTATCATTGCATTTCATTTCTAACACATCGCTAATAGGGACTTACCGGAGATAAACCACACTGTTTATTTTTCAAGTGCATACGTTTAACATTTACGCACCGATGCACCACGAATATTGTCACACTATCACGGATTGCAATGGTGCATGTACTAAGTCACACTTCTCTAATTGGTTATTACAAATATTCCCTGGTGTTGTTTTCTTTAGGACACTAGTGCATTCATTGGACTAATGGGAACTGCTAAGTTAAATTTCATTATCATAGCTGAAGCAGTGTGATGTGTTACTATTAACACACTGGTACCACTATTATAGTCAAGCACTGATGTTTCATTCCACTATGTGTTGTAAAGGATAGAGCACTAGGAATGAGGTGCCCAATTAGATTCCCTTCTATGCCAAGTCGAGAAATATATGTCCCGATGCGTTTCTATAAACAATATCGGTGTATTGGGTTAAAATGGTTGCACCTCTATGTTAAATTTTATAAATCATTAAGTTCGTTGTCTCATTAATTAAGTGAAGTGTACCAATGGTGGTTGAAGCTAATTCTGCATCAGTTTCTGTTGATTAATTAGGTTGGTTGTCATTGATGTGAACCCTTGAAGAAATTCTGGTAGAGAAGCACATGGTTTGGCTAATGGACCCAATATTGTTTGATTAATAATGGTATGAATTTTGATATATTTGTAGGTAAGTCTATTCTATATGGATAGTACATGTCATGCCATTTCCGATGGTATGTGAAACGTCACATAACTCCTCATGGTTAGAGAGTTATAGCCATGAGAAGTTGGAGGACCCTCGTGAGTCATATAGAAGCCCCAAAAGTCAAAGTGTTTGCAAAATAAATTATTTAAATAATAAATTTAATGGAGAACTCCCTAAAATAAGGAAAGTGGGATGCTACATGAAAGTATAAATAAGAGGCAAGGCTCTCTCATTTAATCACACTTGAACATATTGAATATCTTCTGTTGTGTAAGGCTTATTGCAAGTACTCATTGATACATCTGAATTTGTGAAAGTCTGAGGTAGTATGAAGGGTTGATGGTGAAAGTTTTGGAATTACAATGAATACTAAAAAACACTAATTTCTAAGGCGTATGCGGGTTGAAAGTGTATTAGGGTGCATACATACATGAGCTGGCAGTGTATTAGGGTGCGTACATGTGGGTAAAGCCATGGAAATTTGAGAAGATGAATATGCAGAGGTTGTAGCTTCTAAGATCAAGCTCCCAAGAAGGTCTACAGTGCTTAGATACATCATATCTATCCATTGGTTCAAAAGGTATGTCTTATTTCTATGAATAGTTGGATTTTGATGTATGGATGAAAAATGGTTATGGAGATTTGAGCATTCTCCCTAGAGAGACTAGTGGCTACATGTGATATTATGTATAAGTCAGATCTACACAAATACAGTGTTGATATATTTATCATTGATAATTCTTGTTAAAGTTGAAGCACATCTTGTATTTCTTGGCATATGGCTAAGGGTTTTTGTGGTACATGGTTGAGAGCTTGTATTTGTGAAGTGGTTGATGTATTGAGAGGCTGAACATCAGAAAGGATTTGATTTCTAGATCATGTGATGGTTATTATACTTGTTCATGATTACACAGACTCACATGGAACATGACTAGAGGGAGATATAGCATTTTTGGGTAAAGGTTATGTATGAGGATGCATGCAAAAGGTACAATTACAGTTTGGATACAATGACAAGTTGCAGATCTATGTGAAAGAAGTTGCAGAGGGTCAAACTCTTTCAGAAAAAGAAAACCCTAGTTTTCAGAAGGTATACGCATGCTGCATAACAGATAGAATGTGTACATACACAGGCTGTTGTATAGACAAGGTGCATACATATATATGTTTCAGAACTACAGGTCATCTATCCCTAGTTTCAGAAGGCATACGCAGGATGCATAATAGATAGAGCGTGTACATACGCAGATTGTTGCATAGATAGGACACATACATATGTGGGTTGCAGAATTATAGATCACGTATATTTTGTATTTTGTTGAGAGATGTTCAGTTCAGGTACAGATTGATTTTAATGTAGTGGTACAGGTTGGTGGCGGGTTAGTGGTACAGGTTGTTATAATTGTACAGTGGTATATCTCACATTTATAGTGTGAAAATGGAGCCGTCATTCTACTGCTACTTTAGGGCGCTTGGATGGGGCAAGGAAAGGTGGTTGTAGCTGGAGAACATAGGGGGTTGTATCCTCCTTTTGGTTGTAGCCAGAGAATTAGGGAGTTGGAGCTTCCTTCAAGTTGTAGCTTGAGAAACTAGGGGGTTCGAGCCTCCTTCTAGCTGCACCTGGAAAAAAAAGGAAGTTGGTGCTTTCAATGAATGTAATTCTTCAAGACATGTAAGAAAAAACATTCTGTGGTTTTCTCCCTCTTTGGGTTTCCATGTGAAAACATCGGTGTACTGTGTATGTGTATGATTATTCATTTGTTCATTGTTTATTTACTTTGCAAATATTAGATGATAATGCTACATTGATATAACACTTGCATTATATGGACAAAAAGGATTAAATTTCTCTATTACTGATTCATCCCCCCTCTCAGTAATCCAACAATTGGTATCAGAGCATGTTCCTTCAGAAATTAGTTTAACTACTAAAAGGTAGATCATGGAGAGAAACAACATGTATAAAAATGGAATGCCACAATTTGATGGACAAAAGTATGTATTTTGGAGCATAAGGATGAAGACATATATATAGGCACAGGGATTTGAAATTTGGCAATCAATTGTAGATGGATACACAACACCAACAGTTCCGCCAACAAATGAAAAAGCAATGAAACTCGGTTAGAATAATTCCAAAGAGACAAATGCACTTTTGAATGGTATTGGAGAATCAATATTCACCAAAGTTGCACATTGTAAATTTGCTAAAGATATTTGGGACAAGCTTCGAAATATTTATGAAGGAGATTCAAAAGTCAAAGCAGCAAAGCTTTAAACTTATAGAGGTTAGTTCGAACAACTAAAGTTGAACGAAGATGAGAACATTGCAGCTTACTTTTTACGATTTGATGAAATAGTAAATGCAATCATGGGTTTGGGAGAATAAATCAAAGAATATGTAATTGTTCAAAAGGTACTAAGATCTCTTCCTATGAGATTTGACCCTAAGATATCACCACTAGAAGAAAGAGTAGATCTAAACTCGATAAGAATGGACAAACTACATGGAATCTTTACAACATATGAAATGAGAACTGAACAGGAAAATCCATATATAAAAGAAACAGCCTTCAAATAATCCAAAAGGTCAAAGAAAAAGGGAAAGAAAAAAGAAAAAGAACATAGTAGCAATAGTGACGCCTCAGAAGATGATGAATAAGTGACCAAATTTATCAGAAGATTGAACAAGGGAACCAACGACAGGTATAGAGGTAAAATTCATTTGATTTGTTTTAATTGTGATGGTATTGGTCATTTTGATAACAAATGTCCTCATAAGAAAAAGAGAAATGATGAAGGTTACTCAAATAGCAAACAAACATATAAAGGCAAAAGAACCACAAAGAAAGTTTTCAAGAAAATCTTATGCACCAAAGAAGACATCTCATCATCAGATGAAGATGAAGTCAATGACAGTGAGACATAAAGAGTTCTATTCATGGAAGTAGAAGAATCTGATAAATAAGAATCCAAAGACGAATATGAATAGGCCGAAGAAGAATATGAAGAGATCAAAGAAGAATATGAAGAGGCATAAGTTGACTACCGAGAAGAATTGTTGTGTTCCATAGAAGTTATCAGAAGAGAAAAGAAGAAAAACAAGAAACTACAAGAAAAACTAGACAAGAAAGATGACACTCAGGAACTAGAACAAATGATCACAAATTTGAAGGTTCAAATTGAAGAAGATAAAAGAATTGAAGAAGCACTCAAAGAACATCTAGAAGGAAGATACATGATCATTGAAAAATTGGAAGAAGAAATTGTCACATTAAGAAAGGATTTTCAAAAGAAAAATATGCAGAATAGCTCAAAAGTTTTGAATGACTTTATCAAAAGTCAAAAACCTCATCATGACAAGTCTGGACTTTGATACAATCAGAAAGAAAAGGGATCAAGCTCCAAAACAGCAGAACAAGAAACATATACAAAAATCTATGAAGAAACAATCAAAGGGGATAGGAAGGTCTACAATGAAAATTACAGGGACACTCCACCATCAAGAAGATTCAGATTTCAGAATCAATGACCAGCATAAATAGATAGGCCTCAGGAAGAAGAAGGATTCATAAGAGTACCTCCTTTCAGAACATATTCAACTCCCAGGTATCAAACTATATGTTTTGGTTTATGTTATGCATGTAATAATTTTGGACATAAAGTTGTGAATTGCAGAGCTAACAACAAGAACATAAACAACTTTGAAAGTTATACACAAAAGGGTTATCCAAGAAGGCCTAGTGAAACACAGAGAAGAAGTTACAACATGTTTGAATCTTTGAGCACTGAAGTGGAATGCTACAAATTTAAAAACTTTGGAAACATTGCCAAAGATTGCAGAATGATAGTCCCTCCTAGAGAACCACAACATAACAACAATAGTCATAGACAAGAACCTCAGAAAAGGACATGGATAATAAAGAAGAATCAATATAGCAATGAAGAATGCACAATCGCTCTACAAGCTAAGAAGAAGAAACGTGGTTGGTATGTTGATAGTGGATTTTCAAAACACATGACAGGTGATAGAGACATGTTTCTTAAATTAATAAAGGAAAGAGATGGATCAGTCTCCTTCGGAAATGATGATTCAGCTAAAATAATTGGAAAAGGCACAGTCAAAATTGGGAACAAGAATACCAAGGAAAAAAATGTTCTAATAGTAGAAGATATGAAACATAATATTCTAAGTGTGAGTCAAATGTGTGACCAAGTTCATAAAGTTACTTTCGATTCACAAAAGTGTGAGATCAGAAAAGAAGGTTCAGGAAAATTGATTGCAACAACTGTGAGAACTTCAAGCAACATATATGTATTAAGTGAAATTAGAAATGAAAAGTGTTTCCTAGGAAATGAAGATGAAAGTTGGCTATGGCACAAAATAATGGGTCACATACATTTTGATAGCCTTGTCAAAGTCAGCAAAAGGGAATCATTTAGATAAATGCCCCAGATCACAAAACCAACCAACACTTCATGTAAGCATTGTCAACAAGGAAAGAAAACAAAGACTAAGTTCAAATCAAAGGAATATTAAATGACAAGACCACTAGAAATTGTGCATACTCATCTAGTTGGACCAACTAAAACAAAGGGTTTAAAAGGTGAGAAATACTTTATGTTATTAGTTGATGATTATAAAAGAATGATTGCAGTTTGCTTTCTCAGGAATAAGTCAAAATCTTTTGAAAACTTCAAGGTCTACAAGGAAATGGTTGAAAATGAAATGGATTCAAAAATCAAATGCTTGAAATCTGATAATGGAGGAGAGTTCACTTCAAAGGAATTTATGGATTACTGCAGCAAACATGGAATAAAAAGGAAATTCTTCGTTGCTAGGACACCTCAATAGAATGGAGTTGTTGAAATAAGGAATAGGAAATGGCTCAAACAATGCTAATGGATTTCAAATTGATAGATATATTTTGGACATAGGAAGTGCATACAACAATTTACATTCAAAACAAAGTAATGCTCAGAAACAACACTGACAAAACTCCCTACGAGATTGGAAAGGAAGACCATAAAATGTGAAGCACTTCAGATTTTTTGGAGGAAAATGCTACATCAAAAGAGAAGATGGTAGAATGGGAAAGTTTGACTCTCATGTGGAAAAATGAGTACTTGTTGGTTACTCAAGTACAAAGAAATCAGACAAGTGTTACAACCTGAGATTGAACAAATTTGTGGAAAGCATCAACATAACAATTGATGAAAGAGGTAGACAAGAATTAAAGGAAGAAGAAAATGAATCAATGGAACAACTTTACGAAGAAGAATCATAAGATGAAAAATAAGTAGAAGGGGAAGATGAAGAGGATCCGACAGAAGCATAATATCAAGTTCATCAAGTGCCTCCAAAGACACCTAGAAGATGAGTACGAAAGAATCATCCTTCAGATCAAATTATCAGAAACAAAGATGCAGGCGTTGAGACTAGAAGAAGAATCTGTTCATCAGAACAAACACACCTAGCACTCTCATATATGATTGAACCAACCTATTTTGAATATGCCAGCAAGGATTAATTTTGGAATAAGTCCATGGATGAAGAATTGGATCAAATAGAGAAAAATGACACTTGGGAATTGGTTCCAAGACCAAAGGATAAGAATGTGATTGGCACAATGTGGGTATATAGGAATAATTGAATGGAGATGGACAGGTTACAAGGAACAAAGCTAGATTGGTATGAAAAGGATATGCATAGGTTAAAGGAATTGACTTTGAAGAGACATTTGCCCCAGTTTCTAGAATGGAAGCAATCTGATTGCTTTTAGCTTATGCATGCTCCAAAAATATTAAACTGTATCAGATGGATGTAAAATAAACTTTTATGAATGGGGAACTTGAAGAAGAAGTGTACATTGAACAACCAGAAGGATTTCACTTGTCATAGAACTCAGATTATGTGTGTAAATTAAAGAAGGCCTTGTATGGTCTAAAATAGGCTCCTAGAGGATGCTACTCTAGACTAGATAAATATCTATAGTAGGTAGGTTTCAGAAAAGGAAGTGCAGACATCAACCTATACATCAAGGTAACTCAAGATAGTATTTTATTAATTTAAGTTTGTGTTGATGATGTTATTTTTGGAAGTAATGATGATATGTTAAGCCATAAATTTGCAAAGGACATGCAAAATGAATTTGAAATGTCATTACTTGGAGAACTATCCTTCTTTCTGGGTCTTCATATACATCAAAGAAACCAAGGAATTTTTATTTCTTAAACCAAGTATATCAGAGAAATGCTAAAGAGGTTTAGAGTGGAAGATTTCAAACCAGTTATCACTCCCATGCAAACCAGTTGCAAGTTGAGAAAAGATGATGATTCAAAGTCTACATATCAGAGGCAATATAGGTCAATGATTGGTAGCCTACTATATGTGACAACATCCAGACCAGATGTAATGCAGGCAGTTGGACAAGTGGCACGATTTCAAGAAGCACCAAAGGAATCACATGTATTAGCTGTGAAGAGGATTTTCAAATATCTCAAAGGAGAAAAAGAGTTTGGATTATGGTATCCAATAGGAAAGGATCTATCACTTACTGCCTACACAGATGAAGATTGGGCAGGTTGCATTGATGACCAACGAAGCACTGATGGAGAAACATTCTACTTGGGTGAGTGTTTAGTATCATGGATAAGCAAGAAACAATCATCAATATATTTATCTACAACCGAGGCAGAGTATATTGCAGCAATAACTTGTTTTACACAGGTTCTATGGATGAAACAAACTCTGACAGATATACAAGTTGAGTAAGATGAGCCCATTCCAATATATTGTGATAATACAAGGGCCATCAGTATCTCAAAGAACCCGATGATGCACTCCAAGGTGAAGTACATTCCAATCAAGTATAACTTTCTATGGGAACAGGTTGAAGAAAAGAACATCAGAGTTGAATATGTGGGCACAAAATAAAAAGTAACATACATCTTTAAAAAATCGCTTCCACGGGAAGCCTTTGAGTATCTTCACGAAAGACTCGGAGTTATTTCTACTCCAAAATTAATTCTTTTGAATGCTTAGCTTATATGTCTTAAATGTACATGAGGAAGCACCATAGAGAGGACAATTCAGTTTGGGAGATCAACACCATAAAGAGGATAGTTCAGGTTAGGGGGAGTAGCCTCGGATGGAAAGATACATTTTCCATTGATGACAAAGAGGGAGAGATTTATCATATGCAGAGGACAAAGACATGGTTCTAGGGGGAGCGTTGGTCACAGAGATGTAGAAGCCAGAGGCATGGTTCCAGGGGGAGCATGAATGATATGATTTCACTATTGCATCAGAATGTTGCCATCAATTCCAAAGGGGGATATTGTTGATTAATTCGGTTGGTTTTCATTGATGTCAACCCTTGAATAAATTCCGGTAGAGAATTCTGGTAGCACATGGTTTGGGTAATGGACCCAATATTGTTTTATGGATAATGGTATGAATTTTGATATATTTGTAGGTAAAATTATTCTATATGGATAGTACATGTCATTCCATTTCCGGTGGTATGTGGGACATCACATAACTCTTCACGGTTAGAGAGTTATGGCCATGAGAAGTTGGAGGACCCTCATGAGTCATCTAGAAGCCCCAAAAGTCAAAGTGTTTGCAAAAGAAATTATTTAAATAATAAAGTTAATGGAGAACTCCCTAAAATAAGGAAAGTGGGATGCTACATGAAAGTATAAATAAGAGGCAAGGCTCTCTCATTTAATCACAATTGAACATATTGAATATATTTTGTTGTGTAAGGCTTATTGCAAGTACTCATTGATACATATGAAGTTGTGAAAGTATGAGGTAGTATGAAGGGTTGACGACGAAGGGTTGACGACGAAAGTTTCGGAATTACAATGAATACTAAAAAACCCTAATTTATGAGGCATACGTGGGCTCATAGTGTATTAGGGTGTGTACATACGCAGGATGATAGTGTATTAGGGTGTGTGAATGATAATGTATTAGGGTGCGTAAATACGCAGGATGATAGTGTATTAGGGTGTGTGCATGTGCTTAAATCCATGGAAACTTGAGAAGATGAAGATGCAGAGGTTCTAGATTCTGAGATCAAGCTCCCAGGAAGGTCTACAATGCTCAAATACATCAAATCTATCCATTGGTTCAAAAGGTATGTCTTATTTCTATGAATAGTTGGATTTTTATGTATGAATGAAAAATGGTTATGGATATATGAGGATTCTCCCTAGAAAGACTAGTGGCTACATGGGATCTTGTGTATAAGTTAGATCTACAAAAATACAGTGTTGGTATATTTATCATTGACACTTCTTGTTAAAGTTGAGGCACATATTGTATTTCTTGGCATATGTCTAAGGGTTTTTGTGGTACATGGTTGAGAGATTGTATTTATGAAGTGGTTGATGTATTAATAGGCTGAACATCAGAAATGATTTGATGTCTAGATCATGTGAGGGTTATTATACATGTTCATGATTACACACACTCATATGGCACATGATTAGAGAGAGATATAGAGTTTTTGGGTAAAGTTTATGTATGAGGATGCATGCACATGGTACAATTACAGTCTGGATACAGTGATAGGTTGCATATCTATGTGAAAGAAGTTGCAGAGGGTCAGAAGTTTTCAGAAAAATCAAACCCTAGTTTTCATAAGGTATATGCAGGCTACATAACAGATAAAACATGTACATACTCAGGTTGTTGTATAGATAGGGTACGTACATACGCATGTTGCAGAACTGCATATCGTGTATCCCTAGTTTCAGAATGCATACACAGGTTGCATAGCAAACAGAACGTGTACATACACAGTCTATTGCACAGATAGGGTGTGTACATACACAGGTTGCAGAACTATAGGTCATGTATATGTTGTATTTTTTTGATACATTTTCAATTCAGGTACAGATTGATTACAGGGTAGTTGTATAGGTTGGTTGTAGGTCATTGGTACATGTTGATACCGTTTCACAGTGGTATATCTCACAGTGATAGTGTGACTATGGTTCCATCATTCTACTTATACTTCAGGTTAGTTGGATGGGGCAAGTACAGGTGATTGTAGCCACATTCCGGTTGTAGCCGGAAAACATAGGGGGTTGTAGCCTCCTTTTGGTTGTAGCCAAAGAATTGGGGATTTGGAGCTTCCCTTAGGTTGTAGCCTGAGAAACTAGGGGGTTGGAGCCTCTTTCCAAGTGCAACTAGAAAACAAAGGAAGTAGGTGCTTCCAATTAATGTAATTATTCAAGACTTTTAAGAAAAAACATTTCGAGGTTTTCTCCCACTTTGGGTTTCCACGTAAAAACACTAGTGTACTGTGTATGTGTATGATTGTTCATTTGTTCATTGTTTATTTACTCTGAAAATATTGGATGATAATGCTACATTGATATAACACTTACATTATATGGACAAAAAGGATTAAATTTCTCTATTACTGATTCACCCTCCCTCTCAGTAATCCAACCGTTGTGAGGCATTCCGAAGGGTGCACTACTTTGTTTCTATAATTTATCATGGTTCTCTTTCCTTAATGACATTGGTACCTATATATGATATGAACTAATGGAGGTGCTCACTATGAATTCAACATAGTGTGCACTGCATCGGGGCAAGTCGAAGCGTTCACGCACAATGCATGAAATTGGAAAACAATTGAAACAAATGCCAAATTTCAAGCTAAATTAAAATTTTGATTGGATAAAAATGAAAATAGGAAGACAATAAAAATTTTACCTCCCCTATTATGTCCCAAGAGGGATTTTTCACCATTGAGAAGAAATTAAAATTTGTGGTGATTTCCAAAATTTAGAAATGTGTGGGATCTACCAATGGAGTTATCCATGTCAGTGTTGAGCTGTAACATACCTACCTAGCTACGGACAACTACCCTGACAACAGGTGCAAATTTTTTTTTTGTTTAAGGTGTGCGCGTACGTGTGAAAAAGGGGAACAGACACACTTGACTCTATGTCGCCATCCGCCTACAACAAGACGCATCCAAGAAGAGCCCAAAAGGAAGACATAAGGTGCGCGACAAGTAACTACAAGAAATAACGATACAGACAAGGAAGAATCCATAACAGTAAAGTTCACTATCTCGGCACAGGAAAACACGTCGTTTAATATTAGTCCTTTGCTCCGGAGAGAGAAAAGGTCAGATAGGCTCTTGGCCGACT
>JZKD02S0877749.1:620245-633671 GCA_000966675.3 Picea glauca
TTGTAGTGGTGTACTTGGATGACATTCTGATCTTCAACCAGACTTGGGAAGAGCACCTCCACCATATCCGACAGGTCCTCCAAACACTACGGAAACACAAGTTGTGTGCCAATTTAGAGAAATGCACTTTTGGCATAACCCAGGTTCAGTATCTGGGATACATTATTGATGAGTAGGGGGTGCATGTGGATCCAGCAAATATCCAAGTCATTCGGGATTGGCCAGCCCTAGCCACCCTAATAGAGGTTCGCATCTTTTAAGGTCTTGCCAATTTCTACCGCAGGTTTGTGTTGGGATTCTCTCATATCACTTGGCCCTTGGGTCAAGTCACCAAGGGAGGATATAAAGAAAAATTATTTTGGTCTGAATCTTAATAGAAGGCGTTCGAGGAGTTGAAACATCGCCTCTGCTCTGCACCAGTGCTCACATTACCAGAATTGAAAAAACCATTTGAGATCAAGACAGATGCCTCTGACTATGCTATTGGCGCAGTCCTTACTCAACATTGGCATCCAGTGGCATATCACAGTGAGACACTTTCCGACACAGTCTGAAAGTATCCTACTTATGACAATGAAATGTATTCCATTGTGCAGGCTTGTTGGCAATGGAAGCATTACATTTTGGGAAAGGAAACGGTCATCCACACAGACCACCGACCCCTGCAGTTCATACAAACACAAGGGAAGTTGCAGAACGATCACCATAAGAAGTGGTCCACATACCTGCAACAGTTTCATTTGAACACTAAGTACAAAAAAGGCAGCACCAAAAATGTTGCAGACTTCTTCAGTCGACTGCCCATCATGGCGCTAACCATTGTGCTCAACTCTTGTGGGCACAAGACTTCCGATTGGCCACTTCTCTACACAAGTGATCTAGAATTCGGCCACACATACAATACACTCTTGGAGGGTAAGCAAGTTCCCGATTTTCACCTCCAGGATTCCCTTCTTTGTCACTTGGGACACCTTTGTGTTCCTTCAAGTGAGCGTGCCAAGAGGATTGGGAGGCACACTACAGTCAAGTCGTTGGGCATTTCGTGGTCGAGAAAACCGTGACAGTACTGCAAAAGTATTTCTATTGGTCGAACCTTCGACAAGATGTAAGGGAAGTACATCAAGTCCTGCACTACTTACGCCATTGCCAAACCGATCATCAAGAAACAAGGACTCTATACTCCGCTTCCTACCCCCAGTTGACCGTGGGAATCCATCTCTATGGATTACATGTCGGGCCTTCCTTCTACTAAGCATGGAAATGACTGTGTTTTTGTGGTCGTCGAATGATTCTCGAGGATGTCCATTGTGATGGCCTACAAGAAGAATATCACATCAGAAGCCAGTGCTAAACTCTTCTTTGAACAAGTGTGGGTACACTTTGTGACGCAACTTCCCTCGTCGCCGACCGCGTCCACCAGGACCCTCTTCCTCTCGGCCCTAAGAATTCTAAGACTCTTCTACTTCCTTATCGGAAGTTTGCAACCCACAGTTCTTTCAACGCTACTCCCGTGGTGACTTAATAGGAGAGGTTGGAATCTCGACTCTCGCGAATTCAATGGTCAGATGATGTCCCTTCGGACCCCCGAGACCCAAGGTAAGTAAACGCTGACTTTCCTCTCGCTAATCGGAACCTTCTCTTTATTGCTTTTCACCGATTGGGGTACTAAGCCCTCGGGTTCAAACCTCCCCGAGACCTAAGATGCCGATCTCGCGACCTCGCGACTAGCGAGACCAAATGCTCATCCCTTCAACTCCCGAGACCCGACGTCTCGAGATTTCTCGCCGCGTCAACTTGACTATGAGTCATTCCATGCGTGAAAACGCCGAGACTTCTCTTCTCGCGATCCCACAATTTCCTCTACGTGAATCAAGAGCTTTACTTAACGAGCTCCCGAAACGCCCAATCCACGACCTTGAGTCGCGCTCCTCGTAATTCTTTCGACGCTTCTACTTTCCCCAACCTTCGAACTTTCTTCTGTTAGCTCTGTAGACTTCACGTCCCCTTTATCCTTGATGTACCTTCGAATAAGGAGTGTCTCTCCATGAGATGGTTCACCAACCTACGACTATTCCTCGCGACTGGTGACTTCTTCGTTCTGTCTTTCATCCACTTTCCACTTAGAATCCCAACTCTGAATCTACTTCTGGCCTGCGCCCACCTTGCACGGCTCTAATGCCAAACCTGCACTCCTGAGATGAGGATAGAAGCTTCCTCCAAGCAACCCTGCAGTCACACATTCCTTGCGGAAAAATTTTAACTGTACCCTTTCAAGAATTCTATGGTTCACTTAGAGAAACAATTAAAACTCATTCACTCAGACATTCAGATTCAATTCTTCCATAAAATCACATACACAACAAATGAAAGAAATGCGTAACAAGAAGCAAATATGCAAAGGCATAATGCCAACAACACACAAAGAATAAACACATCCATGGAATTGAATCAAGGCTTCCTAGTTCTCCTTTTCCCAGGCTTGCCTCTGAGACTTCAATTCAACCTGCTCTTCACCTGCACAGTTCGAATAACCCAACACAATTCCAGTAGAGGAGAATAAGAGTTTAACTGTAGAGCCCCTCACGCACTCTATGCGGGGGAATTCAAGTGCACTCTATGCAGGAATCTCCTGGCTCGAACAAAGAAACACTCTGAACCTATTCTCGCCGCTCTCCCAGATTTCTAATCTGCCATGAAATAACGTATGCAGCATATACAATGAAGGCATAACAAGAAGCAAGTATGCAACAACATAATATCAACAACACACAGAGAATAATCACAACCATGGAATTGAATCAAAGCTTTCCTATTAATTCAATCTCTATACATGGGGATTTCTTTACAAGTTCTCTGCTCTGCTCTTCTTGCTCCTGAATGCTAATCTGAATGCCTACAATAATACAAAGGAGGGTGCCTATATTCCGTTTTCCCTCTCGAAAGAAAAACTGTCTAATCTAGACTTAATTATCTTATCTACCTACACTAAATATAATAAGTGCCTCAACTACCTAAGGATGAGAGCTTATCTTCTCAAGGTCCGTTACAATGTACACGTGCGCTTTGTTATGAATGTTTTCATTCAAATGATGGCGCAACAACTTTCCAAAGTATTTCAAAAACATATGTGCTGGCACTGCGCAGCTGTATTTCTTTATCCATGCGCTGGCTCGCTTGATGAGGTGTGGATGCTCCTGCATCATACTCCTTGGCTCAAAAGAATTCATGGGCTCCTGTCCATGAGCTCCTGTATCGTGTGCCCATGTTTATGGATCACTGCCTCTGTCTCCCAGCTTGCATCCTCCACTGGGTGGTTCTTCCACTTCATTAGGTATTCAAAATACTGCTTCCTCCTGGTTTTCTTTCCTGCTCGCTTCTCCAGTATGCACTCCATCTGCGGCTTCTGTGCAACTGGTAATTGTTTCTGCCACTGGATCACTGGTTCATCAATTCCAGTTTCTGCATCCTTGGCCCTGTATGGGTATAAATCTGAAACATTGAAAATCGAAGATATCCCGATGCCCTCTGGCAACTCAAGCTCATATGCGTTCTCCCCGAATTTCTTCAGGACTCTGCACGACCCAATTTTCTTCATCTTGAGCTTGTTGTATGTTCCCCTCGGGAACCTTTCTCTCCTTAAGTGCGCCAGAACCATGTCCCCAACTTCAAACTGAAGCTGCCTCTTCCTCTGATCGGCTTGGCGCTTATACTCCTGATTTTCCTTCTGCAGTCGTTGCTTCACCTCTGCGTGAAGTTATTGCATCGCCTCGGCGAATTCTTTAGCTCTCGCGCTGCTAGTCTCAGCCTGTTCTGGCTCCCTGAGCTCAGAAACTCCTGTCGGTTGTGTCCCATAAAAAAATTGAAATGGACTCTTACCTGTACTCTGATTCATGGAATCGTTGTACGCGAATTCTGCCTGTGGTAGGATCTGATCGTAGCCGTTGTGATGCTCTGTCACCAGGCTCCTCAATAAATCCCCTAGGCTTCTATTGACCACCTCGGTCTGTCCATCTGTCTGCGGATGGTATGTTGAACTGAATGCCAAGTCAGTCCCCAACTTCTTCCATAGCGTCCTCCAAAAATGACCTATGAATTTCGTATCTCGATCCGAGACTATGCTTCTCGGCAATCCATGCAATCGCACAATCTCTTTGAAAAACAAGTTCGCGATGTGTGTCGCATCGCTAGTCTTATGACAAGGTATGAAATATGTCATCTTCGAGAACCTTTCCACCACCACAAAGATGGAATCTACTCCTCGTTGTGTTCTCGGAAAACCCAAAACGAAATCCATACTGATTGCCTCCCATGGTCTCTCAGGTATGGGAAATGGCTGATAGAACCATGTGTTCTGCTTTCGGCCTTTCGCATGCTGACAAATCCTGCACCTGTCAACAAACCTCTTTACATATGCTCGCATGCCCAGCCAAAAATATGATTCACTCAGCTTGGCGAATGTTTTGTCATGTCCAAAATGACCTGCTAAGCCTCCGCTGTGTTTTTCCTTCACCAAATTCTCCCTCATGGAGAAATTCGGAATACACAGTTGATTGCCCCTGAATAGCAATCCTTCCTGGATCATATAATCAATCCACGGGCTCCAATCTCTGAGAACTGGATTCTCCGCTGCTTCGTACGCTTCTGCAAAATCTGCATCTCCTGCGTACATGTCTTTTAAATTTTCAAAACCCAAGGTTTTGACTCTAAACTCCTGCAGCAACAAACATTTCCTACTCAAAGCATCAGCTACCTTGTTAGCAGTCCCCGAAATGTGCTTGATCACAAACGTGAAATTCTGCATGTACTCGACCCATTTTTCATGCTTCTGGTTCAACTTCTCCTGTTGACTCACGAACTACAATGCATGATTGTCGCTGTACAACACAAATTCTTTGGGCAACAAGTAATGCCTCCACTTATTCAATGCCTGTATGATGGCATAGAACTCGTTGTCATACGTGGAGTATTTCAGCTTCGCATCATCCAATTTCTCGTTGAAATATGCAACAGTTCTGTCATCCTGACTCAAGACCCCTCCAACAACATATCCACTAGCATCACACTTCACCTGGAAGGTCTTCTGAAAATTAGGCAGCACTAGCACCGACTTCTCTGTTATCTTTCGCTTCAACAGATTGAAGCTCCTTTCAGCCTCTGTTGTCCAATAAAAAACTTTATGCCACTTCTTCACGGTGTCCATCATCGCGACACTAATTCCACTGAAATTTCGAATGAACTTTCGGTAGAAACTAGCCAGTCCATGAAAACTCCTTACCTCAAAAACATTCCTCGGCGATGACCAATTCCTAATTACTTCAACCTTCTCAGGATCCATCTTCAATTCATTTGTCGAGATTACAAAACCCAAATAAATGAGTTTTGTCTGCATGAAGGAACACTTCTTCAAATTTATCAGCAGCTTCTCCTGCTGTAGCCTTCTCATCACTATGGCCAAATGCCTCAAGTGCTCAGCCTTGGTCTTGCTAAAAATTAATATGTCGTCTAAGTACACGACCACAAATTTTCCAATGAATTCCCTCAGGACTTCATTTATCATCCTCATAAATGTTCTTGGCGCGTTTGTCAACCCAAACGGCATGACCAGCCATTCGTACAAACCCTCGTTTGTCTTGAATGCTATCTTCCATTCATCTCCTTCTCTCATCCAAATATGATGATATCCGCTCTTGAGATCAATCTTCGAAAAATAATTTTCCCCACTCAGGTAATCCATCAAGTCATCCATTCTCGGCAGTGGAAATCTGTACCTGATGGTGATTTTATTAATCGCCCCGGAGTCTGTACACACTCTCCAGCCTCCATCCTTCTTCGGACTCAGTACCATTGGAACGACACATGGACTCAGACTCTCCCTCACCAGTCCTTTATCCAGCAGATCCTGTACCTGCCCTTTAACCTCCTCATTCTCCTGAGGTGTCAACCTGTACGCTGCCTTGTTTGGAAAACTTGCTCCGGGTATGAGGTCAATGTGGTGACTCACACTCCACACTGGTGGCAACGAACGAGGTAGTTCGTCCACGATGATATAAGAGAACTCTCCCAACAGTTGTTGAATCTCCTCTGACAAATCATCCACTCTTGTGCCTGTCAGAACGATTCTCGGCTTCCTGACAACAAAGAATTGTGGATCTTCGTTCTTCTCCATCTCCGTGAGGAGCTCTTTCCCACTCATGAGAAGTATCGTTCTTGTTACTTCCGGCTTCACTTCTTTATCCCTTATCGGAAGCAATCTTTGTGTCCTCCCATCCTTCTCTAAGGTGTATGTGTTCATTCTTCCATCATGAACAACATTTCTATCATACTGCCACGGTCTACCCAGCAGTATGTGACATACATCCATGGGAATGACATCACACAGAATCTCATCATGATAATTCCCAATTTTAAATTTAACTAAGCACTGTTTAGTGACACTTACCCGGTGTCCTTTCTGTAACCACGAGACTTTATATGGACTTGGGTGCTTAGTTGTTTCCAGCTCTAATTTCTCCACCATCTCAGTCGAAACGAGATTATCGGTGCTTCCACTGTCCACGATGACCTTGCACTTTCTGTCCTTGGCTGTACAAGCTATTCTGAATAGTCTGCTCCTCTGCATTGAGCTGTCCACCTCCTTCTCAGGTGCCAAAAGAATATTATGCATCCCGAGCGATCTTCCGCTGTCTGCATCTTCTCTCTCAGCATCACGCCTCTGCTGTGCCTCAGCGATATGAGCTTTTCCTCTGTCCATCTTCCTTTCTGGACAGTCAACGGCCTTGTGTCCATCCTTTCCACATGTGAAGCATGTGATAACTTCCCCACGGCCTCTTCCTCTACCTCGGGTACGAGGAATTACGTTGGCATCAGCATATCCGCCACCTTGCTCAGTATGCTGCCTCCTCGGCTCAGCATATTGCTGCCTTTGTTCAGCTTGTGGTTGCCTCTGCTGTGAGGTTCCACCACTCTCAGCCTTTCCCTGAGGTATCTTCCACTCCTCCTTGGGATTTTGAATTTTCTCTTGGGCAACTGCTTTGCCTCTGGGCTGACTTCTGCCTCGCCCTCACTGACCTTGCTTGCGGCTCATCTTCTCCTCGGCTTTTAGAGCCATCTGGTACGCATCCTCAACTGTTCGGATGGTAACCATGCTCAGCTTGTCCTGAATGTCATACCTCATCCCATTCAAGTATCTCGCCACCTTTTTTTCATCACTCTCCTGATGACCAGCTCGAATGTTGAGTCTGTAGAATTCTTCGGTGTATTCCTTCACCGTCATCATCTTCTGTCTCAGGTTCTGCATGAGCCTGAATAGAATGATCTGGTAATCTCTCGGAATGAACTTTGCCTTCATCTTGGTGATCATCCGATCCCAGCTCTTGATCTTCTATTTTCCTTTGGAATGTCTGTCAGCCTGCAGCTCGTCCCACCATAAGGTTGCATGTCCCTTCAGCTTGGTTACAACATGCCTTACCTTCTTGTCCTCTTCGATATCCTCATAATCGAAGTAGGTATCGAGTGCTCGGATCCAAACCAGCAACTCCTCAACATTTAGACTTTCCTCATAAACGGGAATATCCATCTTGGTCTTCAAGCTCATCCTGAAGATGGCTCTAATCAACCTCTTTGTTGATGCGTCTTCTGTTGTGACCTCTTCGGCCTCGTGTCTAGCTTCCTCTTCTACTTCGGAATCACTGAACTCCCCAGTGCCAGCTCTGTGCCTCTGGGTGGTCTCCATCTCTTTGAGTCTCACCCTGAGATCTCGTATCTGTCGTTCCATCTCTGGGTTACCTCCTGGTCTTCCCCTTCTTCGGGCATCCCTGTCTTCATGATCAGGTGAATTCCTTTCTCTTTGAGGCGGAATTTTGTCTTCTCTGTCTCTGCTACAGAAAGCAAAGATTGACCCGCTCTGATACTACTCTGATGCAAGTCATGAGTATCAGAGTGCTTTCCTTTCCTCCTTCACTCCTCTCGCCTGAAATATACAGACAAGATCTTCATGCTCTGATACCACTCTGACGCAACTTCCCTCATCGGCGACTGCGTCCACCAGGACCCTCTTCCTCTCGGCCCTAAGAGTTCTAAGACTCTACTACTTCCTTATCGGAAGTTTGCAACCCACAGTTCTTTCAACGTTACTCCCATGGTGACTTAATAGGAGAGTTCGAAATCTCGACTCTCACGAATTCAATGGTCGGATGATGTCCCTTCGGACTCCTGAGACCCGAGGTAAGTCAACGCTGACTTTCCTCTCACTTATTGGGACCGTCGCTTTATCGCTTTTCGTCGATCGGGGTACTAAGCCCTCGGGTTCAAACCCCCCCGAGACCCGAGATGCCGATCTCGCGACCTCGCGACTAGCGAGACCAAATGCTCGTCCCTTCAACTCCCGAGATCCGATGTCCCGAGATTTCTCACCACGTCAACTTGACTATGAGTCATTCCATGCGCGAAAACGCCGAGACTTCGCTTCTCGCGATCCCACAATTTCCTCTACGTGAATCAAGAGCTTTACTTAATGAGCTCCCGAAATGCCCAATCCATGACCTTGAGTCACGCTCCTCGTGATTCTTTCGACGCTTCTACTTTCCCCAACCTTTGAACTTTCTTTTGTTCGCTCTGCAGACTTCATGTCCCCTTTATCCTTGCTGTACCTTCGAACAAGGAGTGTCTCTCCACGAGATGGTTCGCCAACCTACGACTATTCCTCGCGAATGGTGACTTATCCGTTCTGTCTTTCACCCACTTTACACTCAGAATCCCAACTCTGAATCTACTCCTGGACTGCGCCCACCTTACACGGCTCTAATGCCAAACCTGCACTCCTGAGATGAGGATAGAAGCTTCCTCCAAGCAACCCTGCAGTCACGCATTCCTTGCGGACAAATTTTAATTGTACCCTTTCAGGAATTCTCTGCTTCACTTAGAGAAACAATTAAAACTCATTCACTCAGACATTCAGATTCAATTCTTCCATAAAATCACATACACAACATATGAAAGAAATGCGTAACAAGAAGCAAATATGCAAAGGCATAATGCCAACAACACACAAAGAATAAACACATCCATGGAATTGAATCAAGGCTTCCCAGTTCTCATTTTCCCAAGCTCGCCTCTGAGACTTCAATTCAACCTGCTCTTCACCTGCACAGTTCGAATAACCCAACACAATTCCGGTAGAGGAGAATAAGAGTTTAACTGTAGAGCCCCTCACGCACTCTATGCGGGGGAATTCAACTGCACTCTATGCAGGAATCTCCTGGCTCGAACAGAGAAACACTCTGAACCTATTCTCGCCGCTCTCCCAGATTTCTAATCTGCCATGAAATTATGTATGCATCATATACAATGAAGGCATAACAAGAAGCAAGTATGCAAAAACATAATATCAACAACACACAGAGAATAATCACAACCATGGAATTGAATCAAAGCTTTCCTATTAATTCAATCTCTATACATGGGGATTTCTTTACAAGTTCTCTGCTCTGCTCTTCCTGCTCCTGAATGCTAATCTGAATGCCTACAATAATACAAAGGAGGGTGCCTATATTCCGTTTTCCCTCTCGAAAGCAAAATTGTCTAATCTAGACTTAATTATCTTATCTACCTGCACTAAATCTAATAAGTGCCTCAACTACCTAAGGACGAGAGATTATCTACTCAGGGTCCGTTACAATGTACAAGTGCTCTTTGTTATGAATGTTTTCATTCAAATGACAGCGCAACAAATTTCCAAAGTATTTCAAAAACATATGTGTTGGCACTGCCCAGCTGTATTTCTTTATCCATGCGTTGGCTCGCTTCATGAGGTGTGGATGCTCCTGCATCACTTTGGGATCCCACAGTCTATCATCTCATATCGGGACAATAGGTTCCTCAATACATTTTGGTCCAGCCTCTGGTCGATGTTGGACACCAAGCTCACCAAGTCCACAACTTTCCATCCTCAAACTGATGGCTAGACATAGGTCGTCAACTGGATCATCGTATGCATTCTGTGCATGTACAATTCAAAGCATCCACGCACATGGGATGAGAGCCTCCCCTATGTACAACATAGCTACAACTGGGCTCTCCATAGCTCAACTAGCCACAGCCCCTTTAAAGTGGGCTTGGGATTTCAGCCACTATGTCCCAATGACATAGCCATGCCATTTGTGGCTACTCAGGAAGATTCAGCTCATGTCCAGTCTGAGGCGGATAAGGCAAAGAACTTCATTGAGCACATTCAACACATCCGCCAACAGGTTCATGACATCTTGGACAGAGCTAATGCTAAGTACAAGAAACAACATGATCAACATCGGGTGCCACACAACTTCCAAGTGGGCGACAAAGTGTGGCTACATTTGCAAAAGGAGTGCCTCACTGGACCCCACCTCAAGCTTCATCTGCTTCGATATGGGAAGTACACCCTCAATAAGGTTGTAGGGGAAAATGACTTTGAGCTCAGCATTCCACCATTCCTTGGTCTGCACCCAGTGTTCAATGTGGATCGCCTTCGGCCCTACTTTCCACCTCTACTAGAAACATCCGACATGGCAGAACAACTCACACCAAGAGAGTTAAATCTAGAGTGCATGGAACAAGCCAGAACTGATCAGATCATGGATACACAGATCAAGCACACCCAAAAACAAAGGATTCCGCTATATCGAGTTGTCAAAGTAGGCCAAGTCCTCCACCAAGGCAAATGGCTCACTAGGGATCAAGTTTAGCAGAAGTTTCCCCATCTCATGGAGGAACTCAACGCAATGGGGACCATTGCTTCCTAAGGGGGGAGGAATGATCCAGGTGGATATTGGTGGCCACCCACCTATTCCACCTGGACCCCCACCATTGCTTCTTTCATTTTTTCAGTTTTCACACAGTATTGATCCAGGTGGATATCGGTGGCTACCCACCTTTTCCAAATGGCTCAAAACGGCTTTCTGGCAATTTTGGCAATTTACTATTTTTAGCAGGTTTTAACTTCTGGGGCCATTTTGAGGGTCCAAATGAAGGTTTTTCGAGATCGAGGCTCTCAATTATAGCCGAAGGCATGAGCCCCCAAAATGAATATCCTCGACGATACCTTTCCAACGAGCTATCACACGTCTAAAATGGAGATCGTATGCAAAAGTTACGACACCGGGAAGTTGATGTACTCACTTACCCAAACGGGGCCCACATGAATGTTTCGCTTCATTCCTGTTTATTGTAAAAAGGCCTTCATAGCCTCGTTGTAATCCTCTTCTCACGGATGCGAGTAGCGGCCACATCTCTTCTCAAAGATAAGCTACCAGCGCCTAGCTAGTTTATTTCCATTATGTCTGTAAGCATATTTCAGTCATTTTTTATTAATGAAATGAAGTCTTATTTTCGCTGTATCTCTGTGTTTATGTGTATTTCTTTATTTCATTTTGTTCCTACATAAATCCGGATCAGTGGTATCAGAGCGGTCTGGTCATTCTCGATCCTTTTTTTTATGTCCCCAATGAGATCAGGGTATAAGGAGTTGGGGCTTGATCTGGTTGAACCCTTGCAAGATCAACCTCGCAAACCCCGATGAACTCCCATGGGGGAAGAAAACAAAGATGAGGGAGCAGGAGATCCTATCAAAATGTTGCTTGAGGAGGCCCTCGAGAAACAAAGGAATGCGATGATGGACAATTTTGCCCGGATTCTTCAACGGATTCTGACTGGCAGTGCATCGACATCCAGAAGCCACTCTAGAGGTGCCACTCCTTTTAAGGTACAAGTAAAATTTGACATTCCCATTTTTGACGACCAAATTTTTGACATTCCCATTTTTGACGACCAATTTAACATTCACATTCCTCATCTCGGTAGAGGTCGTGAAGCGGTTGGTCTTGCCGACCACAACACACCCACAACCATACACCATTGGGTGGTTGCATGAAGGACGAGACCTCCACATCAGTCGACAATGTCGCCTTCCCTACAACATCAAGCCCTTCACGGATGAGGTATTATGTGACATTGCTCCTCTTGATGTTTCTAATGTATTATTAGGACAACCGTACTTGTGGAAGTGACATGTTGTGTATGAGTCCAGGCTTCGTGATGTTATTATCACTTTGGGAAATAAGCTGTATAGGATACTGGAGATAGCACCGCCTACCACCATCTCTTTGGCTATTGCAAAACAATGCAGTAATCTCATTTCCAAAACCAGGAAATTTTTTTTCCTGATGATTCACCCTCAGGGAAAGCAGAAGACTGTGGCCATGACCTCCAGACAAGGCCCCACTGCACGAAAACAACAGATCGATAAGGTCGTGGAGGTGTACGAGGACATTTTCACCTCCCCTGTAGGGGTGCCTCTACACTGCCAGGTCAAGCACCCTATCGATCTGACCCCAGGTGCACTGCTGCCCAATGGACCCATCTATTGGCGCTCTATCCTGGAGAATGACAAAATCAAGAGGCAGATTCAAGAGCTGTTACAGAACGGTCACATCCGATCGAGTTCATCACCCTGTGGGAGCCCGATTGTATTGGTGTAGAAGAAGGATGGGACTTGGAGACTCTGCATTGACTATCGAGCACTGAACAAGATCACTGTTCGGAATAGGTACCCGATCCCACGAATTGATGACCTTCTGGACCAACTCAAGAGGGCAAAATATTTCAGCAAGATCGACTTGAAGTCTAGGTATCACCAGGTACCAATCGAACCCTCTGATGTGTGGAAGACTACATTCAAATCCAAGGAAGGCCTTTTCAAATGGTTGGTCATGCCTTTCGGGTTGACGAATTCCCCTGCAACCTTCATGAGGCTAATGGATGACACCATGCGGCCATTCACCAACTCATTTGTAGTGGTGTACTTGGATAACATTCTGATATTCAGTTAGACTTGGGAAGAGAACCTCCACCATATCCGACAGGTCCTCCAAACATTGCGACAACACAATTTGTGTGCCAATTTGGAGAAATACACTTTTGGCATAACCCAGGTTCAGTATCTGGGATACATTATTGATGCGCAGGGGGTGCATGTGGATCCAGAAAATATCCAAGTCATTCGGGATTGGCCAGCCCTAGCCACCCTAATAGAGGTCCGCATCTTTTTAGGTCTTGCCAATTTCTACCACAGGTTTGTGTTGGGATTCTCTCATATCACTTGGCCCTTGAGTCAAGTCACCAAGGGAGGAGCTAAAGAAAAATTATTTTGGTCTGAATCTCAACAAAAGGTTTTTGGGGAGTTGAAACATCACCTCTGCTTTGCACCAATGCTCACATTACCAGACTTGCAACAACCATTTGAGATCGAGACCGATGCCTCTAACTATGCTATTGGGGCAGCCCTTACTCAACATGGGAATCCAGTGGCATATCACAGTGAGACACTTTCCGACACAGTCCAGAAGTATCCCACTTATGACAAAGAAATGTATTCCATTGTGCATGCTTGTCGGTA
>JZKD02S0877749.1:663126-675880 GCA_000966675.3 Picea glauca
ATCACACAATTTTGTCCACATTTTAACATTTCATAATTATAACTCAAAAATCAAAGTGTTTCAATGTAAGGAGAATTAAGATATTATCCAAATGGGATAATAGAGTATTACACACTAACAATGTGTCAATCACTCTATTGAATCAATGTAATGATACATATAAATACAACAAGTTTTGTTTTAAGATAGACAAACTACTCTAATCATATAATATATCTATCACTTAATATCTCAGCCTCCACTAATATAAAGGCTAGGAACACAATTTTCTCATAGAGATGAACTCTACCCAAGAAAACCAAAATACATTAGAAAACATATTTTCCTCACATATTATTAAGAAAAGTAGAAGTTACAAAACTCTTCCTTAACCAATACTTGTTTTAATCTCCATCACCTTCATTAACACCTTCTCTTTTCTGCAACATATCCTCCACTATAAATTCAAGAACCTATCGATTTGCAAATTCTATCTTTGGTCCATCCTATATTTCATTTTTTACCTTGATAATACATATGGACCTCAATAATGTTGAAAATTGTAATTACAGGTCGATGACATCTTCATGTCACCAACAATTTTTATGTGAGTCAATCTATCAATATCTGTATTTTCAGTCAGAAAGTCTGACAATTTGCAAATGCAAAGTCGCACGTTTACTCAAAAGTCAGTCGATCAACGGTAAAGTTATAAATAGAGTCAAGATCTCTACCTTCTCAAGTTTAGGTAAGTGGTTAAAGAGTCAATCAAATTAATGGTAGTGTTTAATGTTAGCTCGGTCTTAGATTCCGTAGGAAGTCTCATTCGAAGTCTATATAAGCCTGAGTCATTTAGTTAGTCAGATGATGAACCATACACAGTAGAAAAGAGATGTAGAGAAGAAAAGGCAAGAACCAACAATAGCTAAGGATTGCAAGAAGTCCGAGTCTTGTAAATTCAACAAAAGAAGTCAGTGGTGATAAAGCTCATCTATGTCAATGTATTTTGTATTCGTGCACAATGCCAAAGTTTATTAATATCAAGATTTTTTTGTATTGACAAGTTTCTGTCTTATTTCTGAGTTTATGTGATAAGAACAGCACTGTGTTATTTTTCATTTATAAATCATTCCATTAACGTTGTTTATTCACAACGCATAAAAAACTGAGTAGTATGTCGCGTATCCTGCTTGGTGCATAGTATTTTAAACTGCATTGCACAGAGTAGAGTGTGTGCACCATCGACCCAACGTAGTTGATCCCAAGATATGGTATCAAAGAAGGTTCTATAAAAACACGTTCAAGAGAAGAAACTCTGTTAAAAGTGAAATATGGCTTATACCTCAAATATGCAACCTCCCACTTTCACAGAAACAAATTATGAGATGTGGTCCTTGACCATGAATGCTTTGTTCCGAAGTCAATATGTATGGGAAATAGTCTAGAATGGATATGTAGAACCAGCATATCAAGAAGGATATAATGCTCTCACACAAGGTGATAAAGATGTCTTGAAAGATAAAATAAATAAAGATGGAATGGCATTGTTTTACATACATCAAGCCATGCATGAGAGAATACTTCCAAGATTTACATAAGCAAATAAATCCAATAAAGCATGGGGAACATTACAAAACTCTTATCAAGGTATGGACAAATTAAAGACTTCAAAACTGCAGAATCTTAGAAGAGATTTTGAAACCATGTCAATGAAAGATTCAGACACAGTGGATTCATTCTACACCCACATCATTGGAATGATAAATTAGATTAAGTCTCATGGTGAAACCATAGAAGACAGAAAAGTTGTTGGGAAGGTACTTAGGAGTCTTCCTCCTAAATTTGATACCCTTTTTTTGACTCTAGAAGAGAGAAAAGACTTGAGTCATTTCATTCTAGATCAAGTACAAGATTCCCTCACCAGTCATGAACACATATTGAATAGGTCAAATATGTCATTAGAGAATGCATTTTCCGCGAAGTCATCTATAAGTCGTGGAAGAGGAAGAGGGAGAGTTAACTCTAGAGGCAAAGGAAGAAGTTATGATAGAAGTGGATGCAGTAGAAATCCTGTAATGTACCCCAAATTTCCCAAAATAAAAATAAAAAATTGCTAGGGAACATTAAGAATCCTTGACATATCGCTAGAATCATCCCCAACAATACTTGTTGTTAATCATAAGGTTTAACAAGTTGGGAACTATATGAAGTATGCCCTTAGATTGGAGTGGCGAGCATATACCATTGCACACATATAGTTTGTAACCCTAACTGAATGGAAACATGACCCAACAATAAATTGGTTTGAAAACTGTTTAATGGAGGATGTCAGTCCGACATTTAACCCCTGGCTAAACCATTAATGCAGACTTGAACTGTACCTCCCGGAATTGACACTTCGTCCACCGTGTCCAATGTAAACTTGCCATCTCCATGGTTTGACATGGAAAGGGTACTGGCGTGTACCCACTGCATTACTCCTCTGTGAGACCTGAGATAATGCTCATTGTAATGATTGTCTCTGCGCGAAAATTATCCCCTTTTATCATTGTAATGATTTTCTCTTCACTAAAATGTTCTTTGCTCTGCAAGCTCACCTTTCCCCTGCTCTGCATGGTCGACGACAATGGGAGCTCGGCTCTAGTAAACCACAATGGGAGAAGGCAACACATTTCTGGTTACTCTTATGTGCAAGGTAAGAAAGACTTCACTGCTCTAGTACTCTATAACTCATGAATAACACTTTGTTTGGCAATGTATTAGCATTTTGCCTCCGTAAATGTTTCCTCTCGGAGCTCTTCTGGGTTTTAAAGTTCTCAGGACTAGGGTTATAGTATTTCTCGGGTTGGCTGATACTCTTCTAATCTTCATGGGTTACGGTTCTCTTGTGGTCAAAAACATTTTAATAGTTATATGTCAGCATTCTTTCACAATTTCTTATATCCACCGTTATAACAATGTTAACCCTACCATTTACCCATAACTGTTTTGTTTGTTCTCTGTGGAAAAATCCCGTAAATCTATACCCAGTGGGAGATATATTAACACTGTCAAATTCGTAAGTAACTTCTGGAATTTGTGTTAGCATCCTGTGGACAATTGTAATGGGTACTTTGCGAATGCATAAATGTATAATTTTGTTTTTATTCTGTGTATAGTTCTTCTCTGTGTGTTTGTGTTCCCACCCTGTGGAACTCGTATTTTTAACTCTACACGAATAAATGCATATAGGATAAGCCCTCCATGGTATTTTTTGATGTGGTCTGTGTAATTTCGTTGCCACTCTATATAAACTCATATATACATTCACATAAAAGTGTGGAAAAAATAAATCTTTTGTTCGTAATGTTGCACTCTGTGCTTCCTACAACGAATATGTGTTAGGAAATTTTAACCCTCTGTTCGTAGATTTCACTTTGTATTTATATAGCATAATTATATGTTTATATATCAATCCCCAACTCTCTGTTTGTTATTTACATTTTGGTTTTTTTAGAGTGAATACATAACGGGAAATTGTTAACCCTCAATCTCATAATTTAATTTATGTATATTTATGAAGCAAAGATATATATATATATACCTTGTAACATCGACCCTCTATTCATAAAATTTCCCTTTGTGTTTTATGTAGAAATTTGTAATTTAATGTTGGATTATACATAGAAAATAGTTAGACATTACTCATACTTTGTCTATGTCCTTTGAATTACAATTGATTTGCCTCTATGGAAAATCATTATTACGTTGCAAGTATAAATACCAATCCTTCGGTAACTCGTAAATAAATTCTCTGTGTATGTGAATTGTTATTTACCCACACGAGGAATTCATAAATGAACCCTATGAGATTATTCGTCTTAATTTGCTTTACATTCTATGTAATTTATACAGCATTGTGTAAATCGTAACATATTCTTTGTATATACAAAGGCATTGTTTTTACCCTTAGTGGGGATTCACATTTGTGCTCTATGTATTTACTTTATCATTGTATAATTCATAACTTGTGTAATTACTTTATCACTGTATAATTCACAACTTGTGTATAGAAAAGCATCAATCTTAGTTGCATTAATTAATGATGGGCCCTGTTTCATTTTACGAGGGTACCCATCAGCTGATTTTGGGTCCACTCCTCCCCCTTTGGATCGTAGAACGATTGTCGCATAAGATACAGTGGTGAAATGATTCTATGCCTAACTCAAGCTAAGTATTGTCTCGTCTTTTTTTAACCAATCGATTAACTACTTAGCATAGTTTACTAAACCTATCATCTTCTCTCCTTTGCAGGTTAAAACAACAAGAAAATCGGATCAAGGAAAGCCTTCTCACTCGAAAAGGTATTTGAGTTTTGATCTTGCCATTTAAACAATTCTTCTTAGATTCTGACTACGATTGGTAATGGAGTCCTTGACCTATGGTACTCCACTGTAATAATTTGAACCATGATCACATGGACACACAAATTGTTTTGTAATTGTTTTCAATTGAAAATACAAATTGTTTGAAACCATTTTGAACAAGGTTCAATTAATGTAACAACTACTTTTCCATGCATTTGTAGACTACTGAGTTCTCTATTTTCTTTGGTTATTGATAATATAAAGAATATGTAAGCAAATAAGAGGACTTTTATTCGTTCTATTGATTCCTTATGGTACTTGTACTGATCTGAAATAGCCATTCAATGTATATTTAGTTCAATGGTTAATAAGAGCATAGTAGTAGTTATATCTTTGTTTTATGCATGAGAACATATACATAAGTATACACAGTCACTCATAACCATGCTTAATGATCACTAGGAATATACCACAGTTATATCCTTTCTTGTTGTACAAATACATAGTTGTGCACATACATTCATTTATATATATGCATAATCCTACTTAATGATTATTAGGAACATACAACAGTTCTTTCATTTATGTATATATGATTACATATATATGCATGTATGGTTATCTATATATGTATAACCATGTTTCCTAAGTAAATAGAACATACAGTAGTTCTGCAATTTTTTCCAAGTAAGCGTGCACGCACACACACACACACACACACACACACACACACAATCATCACATGAACCATCTCATTCCTAAAAAATGATAATCAACAAAATATTAACAAGAATACAAGTAAAGGTACATATTTGAAAATCTAATGCTGGGACACAAATGGAATAGCCAAGTTCCACCCAACCATAGAACATAACAACCAAGTTTACTTTCCCTGTTCACCCCCTATCCTGACCATGTGTCCATAAGGGAAAACTGAAATGATCCTCCTTTTCTACAATCACCTTCCACATATCATAAACTCCCTTGCCTCACACTAGCAATGTTCATAACAACAAGTAGTTTCCTTTCTCCAACATACTAAGGAGTGTTTTGCCTACTCTATATGTTGTATTTATATGCATCTTGTTCCTAGGTATTTCCTTCCTACTTGGGAAATTCACAGCTTTACAAATCCCCGATTTTTATGGGCTGCTAGTAGTCAAATTCCTCATTTTTCACTTGTAAAAATCATCCTTGAGGAAACTCAAATCTGTTCCCCACTCATGGAGTCATCGTCAACTATTTTTAACCTGGTTGTTCCATTTGTATTGCAACATTTAATTTATAAAAAGGTTTGTCTTTCATATGTGTAAATATCAAAGAAGTTAGTTGGGCAAGTCAAATCTTTTCCCAATAATGATAAATAATTAATTACAATAATCAAATTCCAAATTCATATTTTCCATAAATGGAGAATAATTTCCATATCTAAATTTGCCAAAAATGGAAATTTATTCCCAAGCACACTTAGACATTAATATTCTTATATTTTGGGGTATATTACATCCTCTCACCCTTAAGTACAATACTTTCCTCAGTTTTCATTCCTCTCTCGGAATAGGGTCGAATAAAATTTCTGCAAATATTCCTCCAATTCCCAAGTAGCCTCCTCAAGACTAAATTTCTTCCATTGCACTTTTACATGGGCACTGGCTCTGTTCTATAGTATTGTTTCTTTCCTGTCCAGAATGCACAGAGGTTCCGCTTGGAACTGGCCTTCTGGTTCCACCTGCACCATGTTCCAATCAATGATATGAGTAAGATCATGAATATACTTTTTCAATAAGGAAACATGAAAAACATTATGAACTTTTAAGTTTGCAAGAAGTGCAATTTGATATGCCACGGGTCCAATTTGAGCTAAAATCCCAAAGGATCCACAAAACCTGGGTGCCAACTTTGTACAGTTTCCTAGCTTTAGAGAGCTTCTCCTCACTTTGACTTTCAGATATACATGGTCCCCAATTTGAAATTCCTAGTGTCTCCTTTTTAAATATGTGTAGTTCTTCTATCTATCTTGGGCCTCTTTTAAATTCTGTTGTACCCTTTTTACCATTTTCTCCATTTCCTAGAGCATTTCTGGTCCCACCAGAGGTTTTTCAACTGGATTGTCCCAGCTAATCGAAGTTGTGCATTTCCTTTTGTATAATGCTTCAAAGGGACTCATGTTCATTGATGTTTGATAGCCATTATTGTAAGCAAATTCAACTAAGTGTAGGTACTCCTCCCACTTAGTCAGTTTTGTTCTCACATACATTCGTAACATGTCTCCCACAATCTGATTCATTCATTCAGTTTTCCCATCCGTTTGTGGATGGTAGCTTGTGCTGAAATTCAAGTTAGTATCCAATCCTGCAAACAATTCCTTCCAAAACATTGACGTAAATTTGAAATCTCTATCTGAAATCACCATTTTAGGAATTCCATGCAATCTAAATATTTCCTTCATAAATATATTAGCGATATTAATTGCTTTATAAGTAGATTTCACAGGTATAAAATGTGCATATTTTCTAAGTTTATCAATCACTACCATAATTGAGTCATTTTGATTTTGAGTCTTAGGCAAACCTGTGATGAAGTCCAACGAGATAATCTCCCACTTCCATTTTGGTATAGGTATAGGTTGTAGTAGGCTATTTGGATGCTCGTTTTCATCCTTTGCCTGTTGACAATCTAAGCATTTAGATAAGTATTCAACTATTTCACTCTTCATGTTAAGCCAATTAAACAATTTTCTTAAGGCTGTTATCATTTTTTGGTATCCTGGATGACGAGAATATGGATTTTTGTGCAATTCATCCAGAATGATTGAATTTAAATCAACAAAATTAGGTATGTACAGTCTATTTTCAAACCTTAGTAGACCATTTTTATCCAAACTCAAATCTGTTTTGTCCATTTTTTCTGCATTTTCTTGTAGTTCTATTGTTGTTTTAATGTATTTTTCGTCATTACATCTTGCATTTTATTTTCTTTGTTCGATATCATTTTATTCTTTGCTAACACTTATTTCAAAAATTATGTTACTCCTTCGACTTAGGGAATTTGCAACTTTTTTTTCTTTTCCTTTGATGTGTCTTACTTCGAAATCAAATTCACTCAAGAAGGCCAGCCATCTCGCTTGCCTTGCATTGAGATCTAGTTGACTGAATAAAACTTTCACACCATTGTTGTCGGTTAGTAGCAGAAATGTCCTCCCCATTAAATAATGTCACCACATTAATTAGTGCATGAATTACAATTGTTAACTCCAAATCACGTGTGACATAGTTCCATTCATGTTCTTTCAGTTTACGTGATTCGTAACAGATGATGTGTGTAATACCCGAACGACGTGCCCCAATTTCATTATGTTTTATAGGCTGGTGAGCCATGTTTATATAAGTTGGTGGGATTATTTTCTTATTAGGCCAGAGAGACTAAGTGTTTAAGGCCAAGACCCTGATTTTTGTACATGTAATGATGCACATTATTAATATAAAAACACCTCTGCATGTGGACCGACCACGATGAATGAGTGATGGGGGACTAAGATTCCACAAATTTTGGGTAAGGGACAGGGGGCTGAAAGGTTGGGAGAAGGGATAATATTAAGAGCTTAAGTCCTTAGGAATAATAATAAAATATTATTCCAAAGTTGTGTAAATATTTATGTTTTATCCTAAGTTCCTGGAAGGGGGAATGTGTGAAAAATGGAGAGCATGTAGCCCCAGAGAAACAAGTGTCAACCTGGGCACATGTAGTTAAAACCAAAGAAGTGAGTCATGTTGGGGGTTCGACCTCCCATTCTCCATCCTCCATCTGAACTTGCGGATGTCCAGAATCGACCTCTGTTTTCTTGGTTTTGTTCTGGGGAATCCTTACCTGAATCATTAAGTCTCTATGTGGGATCTTTGTACACCCTCACACATCCCCAAAACCTGAGTCGTGATTCTGTCTTGTATTGTTGGTTGGGAAAACCAAAAGTCTCATATTTGTTGAGTTGTTTTATGCTGTAGCATATGTCTGTCACCAGTTTGGGAAATCCCTTGTTTGTGTTTCCCATGGAATGTTGTGGCCACGCAGTGCTTGACTGCGGGTGGCTTGATGGCTAGTGTATGTTTGTGTTGAGCCTCGTAGTTTCCCAACTATGTTGGAACCTGAGTTAAAGGAAACAGGTTGTCTGACCTGTGTGTAATACTCTCTCCAGGTGAGGGAGGTGGTTTCGGTTGAAGAGGCAGGTTGCCAAGCCTATGAGTGACTCTCTCCAGGTGAGAGAGTGCATGAAGGAAGTGAGAACTCCTAGAAGGGGTCCTGTAGCTGCTACAGAACTCTGAGACTTCTGGTTCGGTCTGTTGTTGAAGCCCAAGGCAATGGAGGTTAGTAGCCGAAGAACTTTTTGGTGATAGTGAAGGTGTATACTCCCGGGGTGGGACATGCATGTGGGGAATGAGAGTTTGTGAGCAGTGGGCATAAGTGGCTCCTAGGAGAAAATCCTTTCTCTGTAACTGTGTGTCTTCCCATCAACCTTGCCTAGCCTAGGATTCCCTGACCAGTGGATCTTAGTCTCATCTCAAGGGTGACCTATTGCTTAGAGTGATGAGTAGTGCAGTCTAAGGCTGCGAGGTTCGTGGAAGGTCTGCATGAAATTGGTGGATTACATCAAGTTTCAAATATAAGTATCTGTTTATGCTTAATACTATGTTTTACGTGCCTATGATGCTTATATGTTATCATGTATTATGTTGCGCATATGAATTATTGTTAATGTCCTTGATGATGTATATTAGCAGTAATCATGTGCTTACTCTCAGTTGTTTGATTAAATCTGTTAATTAGATTTATTATGCATGTTTTATATATGAGTATGAGAATGTTCCACGTAGTAGCGTTGCCCAATAAGTGAATTTATGGTTGGGGATGTTGCAACGTGCCACTCTTGAGTTAGGACACCTCCCGAGCCTCTTTTGCTTGCATCCACACAAACTATAAAGTCTCTATTAGGATCCACTACCCTTAAAATAGGTGTTGCAGTTAACAATTCCTTTAGCTTATTAAATTTGTCCTGGCACTTTTTTGACCAAGTAAACCTTAGTCCCTTTTCCTGTAAAGATGTAATTAGATACGTGATCTTAGAAAATCCTTTGATAAATCTGCGGTAGTAACTGGTAATTCCCATAAATGATTTGATGTCTACTACATTCTTAGGGATAGGCCATTCCATAATGGATTTTATCTTCTCTGGATCAACTATAGTACCCTCTTCGGATATCACGTGTCCTAGGTACTATATTCTTCTTTGGTAGAAGTCACATTTGTCAAACTTTTCATACAACTTGTGTATCCTTAAGGTCTGCAATACTATTTTCAGATGTTCTTCATGTTTTTCCTCCATTTTTGAGTAAACTAAAATATCATCCATAAATACCAATACAAATTTATCCAAATATTGACTGAATATACTATTCATCAAACACATAAAGGTTGATAGTGCATTATTAAGAACAAACGGAATTACGACAAACTCATATTGTTTGTATCGTGTTCTAAAAGTTGCTTTATTTATATCTTCGTCCTTTATTCTGAATTGGTGATAACCAGACCTTAAATCTAACTTAGAGAAAATCTTTGCTCCTCCCACTTGGTCAAACAGGTCATTAATTCTGGGTAAATGATAATTATTTTTAATCGTCATCTTGTTTAATTATTGATAATCAATGCATAACCTTAAATTCCCATCTTTCTTTTTAACGAAAAGAACCGGTGCTCCCCAAGGTGAGACACTTGGTCTAATATATTCTTTATCTAATAGTTCTTGCATCTGAATTTTCAGCTTTGTTAATTTCGGTAAAATCATTCTAGAAGGTTCCTTAGATATCAGGGCAGATCCAGTTCGTAGATCGATAGAGAAATCTGTCTCTCTTCTTGGAAGAAGTTCTGGTACTTCATCCACAAATACATATCTAAACCCATGTAGGACTACAAATTCTTCTATACTGAGTTTATTTTCCTTTTCTAACATATTAGTTACTTGAACAACATAAACTTGGCAACCCTTATTCATAGATTTCTTAAACTGCATAGCTGATATCTGCCTAACTGAAACCCGTTTTCTGATCCCTTGTATTTTCCTAACTATGTTATTTTCATCTATGTAAGTAAGTGACTTTTCATAACAGTTCAAAATTACTTTATGTTTCTCTAACTGATCCATTCCAATGATTATATCATAAGATCCAAAAGGTAAAACATTCAGATTTAACTTTGTACTTTGGCCATCTATATTGAGTTCACATTCATAAATGAAATCTGTTACTTTTCTCTTATTTCTTGTTGCTAATTGTACTAACCAGGATTTAGCATGCTTTACTTTCTTGAGCTTGTTTAATTGAACTAACTCAGGCGTAACATAACTCAGACTATCTCCTAGGTCAATTAAAATAGAAATACGGTCATCATGAATTTTACCTTCAACCTCCACGATAGTGGATTGATGATCAACTTGTTTGCCATCTACAACTGCATTAATTCTATGCACACTTCTTCCCTTATCTCCTACTGTAGAGGCTTCTTGCAGGTTATGGAATGTAGTTCTTGTTGTGTAAATTAAGCGTGGACATTTCCTCCTCAAGTGAGGTTCTCCACACTCCCAACACTTTAATGGTTCTCTGGGGTTGTCCCCAACTTTCTTGACTCCCAGATTAACTGGTCTACCTCCCCCTTGAGCATTCTAGGGGTTGGAATGATAGTCTTTATTTTGGAACCCTTTTGCCATAATCTGGAAAGGGGATGGTTGGAAGCCTTTCTTCTGCTAAATCTTTATGTCTTGTTTATTTTCCTTCCATGCCTTTGGAATTTTAGACCTATGTTTGTACTAATCATAACACATCCGAGCCTTTATAAATAGTTCGCTTAAAGTCTTGGGATTGTCAAATTCAATGTTTTCTTTGTATGAATGTGGTAGACATATTAAGAATCGTTGTATCTTTACTTTGTCTTCCTTGATGTATGGCACAAATCTCAATAATTCAAGAAATTTATTTATCAGATCGTCCATGGTCATTTGTCTGAGTCTTAGCTCGTAAAACTCCTTACTCTTTATTTTGTAATAGATTTATGATAAATATTGATTCTTGAAATATTTCTTGAAATTTGACCATTTGATCCATTTCTCTTTTAATCCCTTAGTCAATTTCAGGTCTTGCCACCAGATACTTTCTTTTCCCTTTAGGTTATAAATGGCCATTTTGACTTTCGTGTTACTAGAGTAACTATAAATATGGAAATATTTCTTTATATCTAGTATCCATGCTTCCGCCTCTTCACCCGTCCTTGATTCTCTGTCAAAAGTGGATGGTTTTATCTTCTTGAATTCACCTTCCAAGGGATCTACTTGTTTTCTTTTTCTTCCTGTGGTTGTTTTGTTTCCTACCACTTGTGTGTCTTGGGAAGAATTGTTATCCTTTTATGTTTCATGACCATACTTTTTAGAGGATATTTTTCTGACTTTTTCCTCCTTGTCATTGTATTTTGGGCTCTTCTTTGTTACTATGCTACGCAAGAGCATTTAATTTATTTCTTATTGGTCTTCATGTTCCTTTTTCAGGTTTTCATTAACTGCTTTGAACACTTGTAATTCCACGATAAGGTTCATCATTGTTTCTAGAACTTGGGTGGTTGAACTTCCTCCACTGTTATGCCCAAGTTCTTTATGAAGTCCTTGATCGATATTTTCTTCAAGTCTGATCTCTTCTTCATTCTATGCTGCCATTATCACAACAAACCAAAAATTTTCTATTTGTAACAGTAAACATATTTGTTATCTTTTTCCTTTTAACAGAAATAAAATAAACTAATCTAATTTGGCCTTTCCCTGAGGTCCAATTCATGTAACCTTCAACTATGATACCATATGTAATGTACCCCAAATTTCTCAAAATAAAAACAATTTTGCTAGGGAACATTAAGAATCCTTGACTCTTCAACATCTAGTCAAAACACATTTTTATTTCCTTTATTGTAATAAGAGGAGATTTATCGTCGCTACTGGATTTGAAAACTTATGTTTATTTTATACTTAGTACAATTGCGACCAGGGATATCATAGCCCTTAGAATATCTACCTTTTCTGTGTTGAATTATGTTATACAAAAAGTCACAGTGTGCAACAAACTAAAGACTATTGACTTTCCTATAGTCTACCCATAACCATTAGTACTTATCCATATTGACATACATTCATATAGTTTATGAAGTAAATATCATATAGATTCCATAGTGCTGACACTATCCATGTCAATAGGTATATATAAATAGTTTTTCACATAACCTATCATAATCTTAACTCTATCTATACCAACATACTTGTGCATATATTGTTTACCATAATATACAACACTATATAATATATGGATACTATATGCCACACTATCCATGGCATAAATATA
>JZKD02S0877749.1:675930-694815 GCA_000966675.3 Picea glauca
AATAATGAGTCATATTTACATCAAACACTATTGGGTCCATTACCCAAACCTTTGTGCTACGGGTCTTTCTTCAAGGGTTGACATCAATGACAACCAACCTTAATCAACAGATGGGACAAATAGATTGATCCAATACATTTATAATGCTCCAATGGATGATGATGTCGACTTGGAGGAGGACAACTTGCAAGATGATAATGATGACAATGATGAGGAAAATGATGATGAATATATTTTGGATAAACCCATCCTTCAAAATGCCATTGAATCCCTATATGAAGGTACAAAAAAAAGTGTTATCTCTGCTGTAATGTTGTTGGTCAACTTGAAGGTATCAAATGGTTTGTCAAACACATGTATGACACAGATCCTAAGGTAAGAAACATAATTTTACAATTTTATGCAATTTTCAACTTTTATTTTCAGTGTCAATTGATGTCTAAGTTAATGATGCAATATTTATAATGATTAATATAATTTTCATTATTGATTTTTTTTTTTTTGTATATTGTTGTTGTAGGTTGATAGGTGAATATTTATTACCATCACCAAATAAGTTACCATGCACATACCGATAATTATCTGCCATTTTGAAAGAAATTGGAATGGAATATCAGGCTATTGATGCATGCCCCAATGATAAATAGAGATCATAAGATATCATTTTAAGATATAACTCTCCCATTGTGAGAAGGATTGGACTGAAATTTTCTCTATATTTGGCTAGTTTCTCTCTTGTGCTCTTTTGTATGGCTACTTTCTTGGTTATTGGTTGGTGGAAGTGATGCGCTAGCCTTGGAAGACTATTCTTTTGCTATTGTGGTGGTTTATCTTAGCATTTTGTTTGAATTGGTAAGGATTTTTACTTTGTATTATCATTTGTGTTCAAGTCAAGGTTATTTTGCTAGAGCTAGGTGTGAAGTATAAGGGCATACACCCCCACCTTAACATCCATCATTTTATTCTTAAGTATTGTTGATTTAACAAGGGTTTACTAAGAGAAGTATAAGTGCATACACACTCTTAGTCTAAACCCTATCTAGGGATACTTTCCTTGGGGAGTAAGAGGATTTACACTCCCAAGGAGGTAGTACCTCTAGATCATTCTTTTCTTGAATCCATTAACCCAATCATTAAAGGCACTAGTCATTACTTGTTGCATTGGAGAAATAAATTGTTGCCTTGGTAAACCTGAAAGTTTCAAGCTTTGAAGCTGTCTCTTTGGAAGTTGTTCCTTGAGTCTTTGGCTCTCTTGCCTCATTGAGGCATCCCCTTTCAACCATTGATTATTGATGTTGTTACAAAACTAAACTACAACCATTAGGGATGCAGAAAACTAACTCTCTAACTCCAAATAACTCCTAAACTAACCCTAGGAATTGGCTACAATTTTTCCCTAACTCCTTACTAACCCTAGCGCACTTGTTGAGATAGTTAGAAGTGGTTTCCAGTCGCTTATTTTTCTACTATAAATCTTGGTTTTATACAACCATAAGGCTGATAAATATCTCTGCATAAATATTTTGTTTTCAGTCTTCCTTTTGTACTAGAATATTGATGTATCATTGTTGAGTTAAGCTAGCTTTCATTAGCTTGTCTCTTGCTTATTAAATAATAATTTTAGCACTTATTTTGCAGCCTTTACTATCTTCTATGAGATGATATACATAATTTTATTTTTCTGCAATTATGGACAACAAACTTAACTTGCTTTTCCAACTAACATATTACAAGTATCCTTAGTTTTCATTGTGTCTCGGGTGGGTAATTTACTCTCAGTACGTCACTCAAATCATTTGGAAACCCTTAAACTTTCCCAAGAACCTTTTCCAAGCTCCTTCTACCATTTATAATTGACCCTTAGGGACATCCATTCATACTTATCATTTTCCATCTCAATTCCCCCTAGGGTTACCGGGATTCCCCCGTTGAGGTGACTACCTCACCTCTAAAGTGACGGGAACACCTGCCTAAGGTGAAATTTGGTAGGTTATCTCTTCGTTGTCATCATTTTGATGGTTGGGTCGAGATTTTCGCAGCCTACAACTTGTGTGATAACAAGACATATGCCAGGTTGCAACTACATCCTGGATAGATGATTTTCTCTTAATCAAACCTGGCTGCAATAAAAATTGGTTTGATGTTCGCGTCTACCAATGATGATGATTTTCTCTTACTCAAGATAGTTGCAACAATATTTTCATGAGGGAGTTGTCTTTTGGATGAGCCAAGTAATAGTGGTGGGGACATGCTGGCACCCAAATGTTTTGGTAAATATCACATGCATGAAAAAAAAAAGTTTTGTGTGCCAATTCTAATTTTGTGCGCACCCAAGATAATGTGTGAGGATTGAAGAGAATTTCATGTTGGATCAGGTTTTGTTAATGCATGCCAAGTCCAATTTTGTCAATGTGCATTGATCTGAGTTTTAGGATGCATGCTATAAATCATAAATATGCATGCCGGAATCAAGAAAATAATCATTAGGAAATATCCTCGAATGATTACTACCAGCTGCATAAGGGAATGTGGAGGAGATAGAAGATGAGCTAGAAAAGTAATTAAGATTTCCCTAGTTATAAAAAGGCTACGTGGAATGTAGGTTAGTGATAGAATTGTGCGAGACTATTAGTCAATAGATCGAGTGGAGAAAAAATGAAAGAGATAGAGCTTTAGATTCAAGAAGGATATAAAATGAAGCAAGGATGACAAAGAAAGGGTTTATTCACTAGGTTAATACTAGTTTTCCATTGTTCAAGGGCTAGTCCAGTGGCTCTCTTTGATCCTATGTAGTATTATAATGTCTCTGGTTGTAAGTCTGGGTCTTTCATACGTTAAAGGTTTGGAAGAATGTGCATGACACAATGTATTGTAAATCTAGGGAATTATGAGACCCTATTTTTGGCGATATATGATTTTCTTAATGTATTCTTGTGACTAATTGAATGAAGATGATAATAAATATGCATTGATTATGAACCTACGATGTGTCTATTATGTGTCTAAATGAATGTGTGATTTCTATTATGTTTTGTGATCTGTTAAGTAAGCTACGATGAATGACATAAATGTAATCCATGATAGATCTCTCTGTGTTTATTCCTTCACCCCCAATGTTGTAACCCTTGACATGTTTCTGGCTAGAAAACTATGCTAAGGCATCCATAAGATTGATTGATTTGTTTTTAAGTTGATCTATCCTAAAACATAGTATTTTTGTTGCCTAGTTGGGTCTGTATAAATATTTAAAGATTTAATATTGGAAGACAAATATTTGTATGTTCGAGATAATTAAATTCTTAGAGGATGAAAGAAGAAATAGGAGAAAACAAAAAATGAAAATTGAAATAATGTATCTTGTGATGAATATTACTCAACTTTCATCTAGAATAAATGATGTTTGATTATGTATCTAGACCAGAATATAGTTTGAACAAAAGTAATACTTATTTTTTATTCAAAAGGAATGATAAAATGCAAACATGGGTCTTATTTATACTCGTAGTAAATTTGAAGAAATCTGTAACTATTAATGATACCATTACATCTTTATGATGGTAGTTGTTGTACTAAATCGCCACAGTCATGGCAGTAGATACTTTTAGGCAAAGAGGGAAAGAAGGAAAATCTCATGGGAAACCTCACCCCCCCTCAAAGTACAATGCATAAGAAAAAAAATGAGATGGAACAAAAAACAGTTGCTAAGCAATTGTGTCCTTCAGTCCACGAAGACCTCGCAATTGTGCAATTTTTTGCTCATTGAATATTTTGTTGAAGATGTAGATGTTTGTATGGATCCGATGAAGTAAATGCACCATTGATATTTCCACACATATCCAATTTCTCTTTTTGTAAAGAATATCCAAATGAAGTTTGGATGAAACTTTGAAAATCGTGCGGCCGTTTCCAGAAAAAGGCCGAAATTTTGTTGATTTTAAAATAATCATAAATTCACTTCCAAGACTTTATTTTGGACAATTTTGTTTCTAAAAATGGATATTAATTTTCCAAGAGGAATTCAAATATCCAAAAAAAATTGCAAATTCTACTCAGAAAATATCATAATTGAATATGATGTGTGCAACCCCCTTTTTTTCTCCTGAGATGCATGCATGGTGAATGCATGATTCTCTTGAGATGCATGCATGGCACATGAAAAAGTATCTTCATGTGACTCTTAAGATGCATGCATGATTTTTTTTTTGTAAAATTCAGAAAACAAATCTGAAATGGAGTAGACATCATCTGCAATTAATGGAACAAGAATTTGTGCATATACTTGTGTAGAAGAATCTTCAGAATAAGAGGCTTGATCTTCTTATGGTTTCCCTTATAGCCAGGGATGATTTTAAGGATGGAAATTTATATTAAAATGTAGAAACATGGGCTAATCTTACTAGTCCTTAATATGCAAAATATAAAATGTTTGGCAATAGTTTTGTAAAAATATTCAAATTTATAAGGATTTTATATACTTTCTATAAAATTTTGGCGAGTTTTAAGATAAAATAATTTTATTTTATCGAATTTGGGTGAATCATTTTTAGAAAAAATGTAAATCGGTGAATCGTTTTTTGGGAAAACCATGGAAAATTAGCCCATTTGCGAAATTTAGCCCCTAAAATCATCTATTATACAGAGTGTTCCCTTATCTTGGAGTGGTGAGCATATACCATTACACACATATAGGTTGTAACCCTAACTGGCTGGAAACACAACCTAGCAATAAATTGGTTTGAAAATTGTTTAATGGAGGATGTCATTCCAACATTTAACCCTTGGCTAAACCATTAATGGAGACCTGAACTGTACCTCCTGGAATTGACACTTCGGCCACCGCATCCAATGTAAAATTGCCATCTCCATGGTTTCACATGGCAAGGGTATTGGCGCGTACCCACTGCGTTACTCCTCTAACGAGACCCAAGGTAATTCTCATTGTAACGATTGTCTCTACATGAAAATGCTACACTTTTCTCATTGTAAAAATTGTCTCTGCACAAAATTTTCTTTTCTCTGCAAGCTAACCTTTTCCCTTCTTTGCATGGTCGGCGACAATGGAAGCTTGAATCTGGTAAACCACAATGGGAGAAGGAAACACATTTCTGGTTGCTCTTCTGTGTAAGGTAAGAAAGACTTCACTACTCTAGTACTCTATAATTCATGAATAACACTTTTTTGGCAATGTATTAGCATTTTGCCTCTGTAAACGTTTCCTCCCGGGACTCTTCTGGGTTTTAAATTTCTCGGGACTCAGGTTAGAGTATTTCCCAGGTTGGTTGATGCTCTTTTAATCTTCATGGATTACATTTCTCTTGCGGTCACAAATGTTTTAACAGTTATCTATCGATATTATTTCTCAATTTCCTATATCCATCATTATAGCAATGTTAACCCTACCATTTACCCATAACTATTTCATTTGTTCTCTGTGGGAAAATCCCATAAATATATACCCTATGAGAGTTATATTGACACTGTGAAATTCGTAACTAAGTTCTGGAATTTATGTTAGCATTCTTTGGACAATTGTAATGGGTACTCTGCGAAAGCATAAATGTATAGTTTTCTTTTTATTCCTTGTAGAGTTATGCTCTGTGTGTTTGTGTTCCCACCGTGCGGAACTCGTATTTTTAATTCCACACGAATAAATGCATATAGGATAAGCCCTCTATGGGATTCATTGATGCGGTTTGTGTAATTTCGTTGCCACTCTATATAAACTCATATATACATTCGCATAAAAGTGTGGAAAAAATAACCCTTATGTTCGTAACATTGCACTTTGTGCTTCTTACAACGAATATGTATTAGTAAATTTTAACCCTCTGTTCGTAGATTTCACTTTTTATTTATATAGAATAATTATATGTGTATATATAAATCCCCGACCCTCTGTTTGTGATTTACATTTTGGTGTTTTTGTTAACCCTCTGTCTCATAAGTTCATAAAATTTCCCTTTGTGTTTTATATAGAAATTCATAATTTAATTCTGGATTATACATAGCAAATAATTTGATATTACTCATACTATGTCTATGTCCTTTGAAATTAAAATTGATTTGCCTCTGTAGAAAATCGTTATTACGCTGCATGTATAAATACCAATCCTTCGGTAACTCATAAATCAATTCTCTATGTATGTGAATTGTTATTTAACCATACGGGGAATTCATAAATGCGCCCTATGATATTATCCGTCTTAATTCTTTTTACGTTCTGTGTATTTATACAACATTGTGTAAATTGTAACTTACGCTTTGTATATACAAAATCATTATTTTTACCCTTAGTGGGGATTCACATTTGTGCTATGTGTATTTACTTTATCATTGTATAATTCATAACTTGTGTAATTACTTTATCACTGTATAATTCACAACTTGTGTATACAAAATCATTAATCTCAGTTACATTAATTAATGATGGGTCCCTGTTTCGTTTTGCGAGGGTACCCATCAGTTGATTTTGGGTCCACTCCTCCCCCTTTAGATCGTTGACAGATTGTTGCACAAGCTCCAGTGGCGAATTGATTCTATGGAGAACTCAAGCTAAGTATTATCTCGTCTTGTTTTGTTATTTTCTTTCCATTAACTACTTAGAATAGTTTACTAAACCTATCGTTTTCTCTCCTTTGCAGGTTAAAACAGTGAGAAAAGTGGATCAAGGAAAGAATTCCTGCTCAAAAAGGTATTCGAGTTCTAATCTTGGTGTTTAAGAAATTCTTCTTAGATTATATCTACAAGTGGTAATGGAGTCCTTGACCTATGCTACTCCATTGTAATAATTTGAACCATGATCACATGGACACACAAATTGTTTTGTAATTATTTTCAATTGAATATACAGGTTGCATGAAACCATTTTGGACAAGGTTTAGTTAATGTAACAACTATTTTTCCATACATTTGTAGACTACTGAATTCTCTATTTTATGTGGTTATTGATAATATAAATAATATGTAAGCATATAATAGGACTCTTATTCGTTTCATCTATTCCTTATGGTACTTGTACATATCTAAAATAGCCATTCAATGTATATTTAATTCAACAGTTAATAAGAGCATAGTAGCAGTTCTATCTTTTCTTTATGCATGAACACATATACATAAGTATACACGGTCATTCATAACCATGTTTAATGATCACTAGGAATATACCATAGTTCTATCCTTTCTTGTTGTATGAATACATAGTTGTGTACATACAGTCATTTATATATATGCATAATCCTACTTAATGATTATTAGGAACATACAAGAGTTATTTCATTTATTTATATATGATTACATATATGTGTATATATGTTTATCTATATATGTATAACCCTATTTCCTGAGTAAATAGAACATACAATAGTTCTACTATTTATGCCTAGTGATAACATATATATGTATATAAAATCATCAGATAAACCATCTTATTCCTGACAAATAATAATCAACATAATATTAACAAGAATGCAAGTAAAGGTACATATCTGAAAATATGATGTTGGGACACAAATGGAACAACCACGTTCCACCCAACCGTAGAACATAACAATCAAGTTTACTTTCACTGTTCACCCTCTAGCCTAACCATGAGTCCATAAGGGAAAACTGAAATGATCCTCCTTTGCTACAATCACCTTCCACAAATCAGAAATTTCTTTGCCTCACACTAACAGTGTTCTCAACAACAAGTAGTTTCCTTTCTCCAACATATTAAGCAACGTCCTTCCTCCTCCATATGTTGTATGTATATGCATCTTGTTCATAGGTCTTTCCTTCCCTCATTGGGAAATTCATAGCTTTACAAATCCCTGATTTTTAGGGGCTGCTAGTGGTTAAATCCCTCATTTTCCACTTGTAAAAATCAACCTTGAGGCAACTCAAATTTGTTCCCCACTCATTGAGTCATGGTCAACTATTTTTAACCTGGTTGTTCCATTTGTCTTCCATCATTTAATTTATAAAAAGGTTTGTCTTTCACATGTGTCACAATCAAAGAAGTTAGTTGGGCAAGTCAAATCTTTACACAACAGTGATAAATAATTAATCACAGTAATCAAATTCCAAATTCAGATTTCCCATAAATGGCAAATAATTTACAAATCCAAATTTGCCAAAAACAAAAATTTATTCCTAAGCACACTTAGACATTAATATTCTAATATTTTTGGGGATATTACATCCTAGAAATATTGGTGGAAGAGGTCAAAACCAAATTACCATCTAGTCAAGTTGTCAAAGAACTAACAAATCAAAGATTCAATGTCATTACTGTAAACAATATGGACATTAAGCATATGAGTGAAGAAAGAGACAATACAATGAGAACAAGCAAAGTCAATATCAGTCACACAACACAAATAACCAAAATCTCCCTATGTTTATGGCATGCATTGTAGCAATGTCTATAGTATCACTAGTGGAATGAAATATTTCTCAAGAAATTCCATGTGACATATGGTACTTAGATTCAAGCTGCAGTAACCACATGACAGGAAACATAGAACTGTTTTCTATTTTGGATGATTCAGTCCAAACGAAGGTTACACTTGGAACAAATATCCAAGTCACTGTCTTAGGAAAACACAGTATAAATATTTTAACCAGACAAGGAGAACAAAAATTTATCTCTGATGTATATTATATTTCTGGTCTGAAGAATAATATCATGAGTACAGGGAAATTGTTACAAAAAGGATATAGAATCCACATGGAAGATAATCACTGTGTGATCATGGATAAATTCTCAAGCAATCTACTTATTGCAAAAAATAGATGACAAGTAACATGATGTTCCCATTGACATTGAAGCCAACCAAGAAGAAGAATACAATGAAAATTTTTGGTAAACTAAAAAGTGTGCAATTAGACACTGCATTTACAGCAGAAAATTTCTGCAGTTCTAATGAATAAAATAGTGTGCACAATATCAAGGAAGGAAAAAATGGTGCAGAGATGAAGGCGACATTCCAATCTGAAACACAGGATGATTCCTTGCTATGGAATTTCATATTTGGACATTTGAACTTTGGAGATATGAATATTCTACACATAAAGGATATGGTAAAAGTCTTACCATTGATTGAAAAACTAGAAAGGATATGTGAAGGTTGCATATTTGGCAAGAAACACAGAGAATCATTTCCAGTTGGTAAGGCTTACAGAGAAAAATATCCACTGGAAATAGTACACTCAGACATTTGTGAAGCAATGAAAACTCCATCTATAGGAGGCAATACTTATTTTCTAACATTCATTGATGATTTATGAAGAAAGACATGGACTTATTTCCTAAAGCATGAATATGACTCATTGGGTTGTTTTCAGCAGTTTAAATCACTTGCAGAGAAGCAGAATGGTTATTTCATCAAGTGTCTAAGAACATACAAAGGAGGAGAATACATTTCAAGATAATTTCATAATTTTTGTAAAGTTCATGGCATCTATAGGAAATTTACCACACGATACACACCACAACGGAATGGTATCGTAGAGAGAAAGAACAGAACCATCATGGAAATGGCACGTGGTATGTTGACAACCAAACATTTGTCAAATGAGTATTGGGTTGAGGTAGTATAAACTTCAATATACATCTTGAATAGATTTTCTACAAAGAGTGTGAAGAATAGAGTTCCTTAAGAACCTTAGACAAGTTCAAAGCATAATGTGGCGCACTTAAAAGTTTTTGGTTGTATCGCATACACACATGTACCAGATGAACTAAGAAGGAAGCTAGATAACAAAGGAAATAAATGTATATTTGTTGGTTATTCTGAAGAAACAAAAGGATACAAGTTGTATGACCCGTCGCAAGAAAATTCATAATCAACCATGATGTTCAGTTCATGGAGAATGAAGCATGGGATGGAATCATAGTAAAGACATTAAAAATTATTGATGTGATGGAGCATGATGACACAAAATATGAAATGGTTCAAACACCATGCATATATAAATGCGTAGTCCCATCTACATCTGGCACTACAACGCAAATTATCGTGCAAACTACTCTAGTAAGAAGAGTGGGTGCGCAATCTACACCTAGAGTGCAACAAACACCAACAATAAGTCCAAGAAGTTCTACATCTCCATATCCAACTTTATCAATTATGTTACCAAGAAAGACAAGAAGTATTCACAACATCTATAATGAAGACGCAACAAATTCATTTTTAGTTTTTTATCTGTTTTCAAAAATAGATGATCCATTAACCTTTGAAGGAGATGCCAAACATGATGTATGGGCACAAGCCATGGATGAAGAAATCATATGCATAAATAATAATCAAACATGGAATTTGGTTGATGTACCTGCAGAGAAGGATGTTATAAGTGTCAAGTGGATTTATAAAACCAAGAAAGATGCAAAAGGAAATGTACAGAAGTACAAGGAAAGGTTAGTTGCAAGAGGCTTTACACAACAAATTGGAATTGATTTCAATGAAACATTTGCACCAGTTGCACACATGGACACAATCACAACCATGTTAGTTATTTTCACGCAGTACAAATGACCAATTTATCATATGGATGTAAAGTCAACATTCTTGAATGGAAACTTAGAAGAAGTATATGTGGAACAAACACAACATTATGAGGTTCCACAACAAGAAAAAAAAGTACACATATTGAAGAAAACACTCTATGGATTAAATCAATCTCTGAGAGCTTGGTACAATCGCATAGATTCCTATCTCACATAGAATGGATTTCAAAGAAGTGAAAATGAGCCAACATTGTACATTAAATCAAATCAACAAGGTAATGTGTTAATTGTTTGTTTATATGTCGATGATTTGATATTTACAGGTGATTTTGGCATAGAAGAATTCAAGACAATCATGAAGGATGAATTTGAAATCACTTATTTGGGGCTTATGAGATATTTTCTGGGAATAGAAGTGCATCGATCCAAAACTGGCATATTTATCTCACAGTCCAAGTATGCACATGAAATGTTGAAAAGATTCAATATGGTGAATTCAAAAGAAGCACCAACACCTCTCATAACGTGATTGAAGCTAAGAACGGAATATAAAGGGTCCAAGGTGGATCCCACACTGTTTAAAAGACTGGTAGGCAGTCTTATCTATCTAACAACGATAATACTAGACATTATGTATGGAGTGAGTCTAATTTCAAGGTTCATGGAAACACCAAAATAATCACATTGGAAGGCAAGAAAGAGGATATTGAGATATGTGAATGGAAAAAAAAATATTGGCATTAAGTACTCCACTTTAGAATATTTCAAACTCATTGGATACACTAGCAGTGATTGTGGAGGCAGCATTGATGATAGGAAAAGTACCTATGGGTACACATTTTATTTTGGAATAGGTATGGTATCATGGGCATCAAGTAAGAAACCCATAATGACACTTTCTTCAGTAGAAGAAGAGTACGTCGCATCTACAAGAGAAACTTGTCAATCAATATGGATTAGAAGGATGTTAAAATATTTGTTGCAGGAACAACATGAACCAACAAAAGTATTATGTGACAACAATTCAGCCATCATGTTATCAAAGAACCATGCCTTTCACAAGAAAACCAAGCACATTGATACAAGATATCATTTTATCAGATAATTGGTGAAGAGTAAAGAGATTTTTTTAGAGTTTTGCAGGTCAAAAGAAAAAATTGCAGACATTTTCACAAAGGATTTAGAAAGAGATGGATTTCAACATTTGCGCAGTAATCTGGGAGTCCACACAGTAACAAATGAGTGACAGTAAAATGAAAACTCAATTTTTGATATAATTTTCTTTTGTAATCCCACCTACTTATAATTAAGGGGGGGTGTTGGAAATTGTATTTACAAGTCGATGAGATATTTATGTCACCACCGATTTGTCTGTCATTCAATTTGTTAGTATAAAAATTGTCAGTGAGAAAGTCTAACAGTATGCAAGTGCAAAGTCACATGTTTACTCAAAAGTCAGTCGGTCAGCGGTGAAGTTATAAATAGAGCCGATCTCTATCTTCTTAAGTTTAGGTAAGTGGTTGAAGAGTCAGTCAAATTAATGGTAGTGTTTAATGTTAGGTCGGTCTTAGCTTCTGTAGGAAGGTTCAGTCAGAGTCTATATAAGTTCGAGTCATTTATTTAGTGGTATGACTAACCATGCAGAGCAGAAAAGAGAGGTAGAGAAGAAATCCGAGAACCAACAGCAGTTGAGGAGCGTAAGAAGTCTGAGTTTGTAAATTCAGCAGAAGAATTCGTTGTATTTTGTATTCGAGCACAACGCCGAAGTTTATTAATATCAAGATTTTTGTGTATTGACAAGTTTCTGTCTTATTTATGAGTTTATGTGTTAAGCACATCAAGGTGTTATTCCGCATTTATAAATCATTTCATCAATTGTGTATATTCACAATGCGTGGTTTTGAGAACTCTGTCGCGTATTCTATTTGGTGCGCAATATTTTAAACTACGTTGCACAGAGTAGACTACATGCATCATCGAATCCCAAGAAATAATGTATACATCTCCAAACTTCCAACACCCATATAAAGGAACAAACATCCACCAGAAAGCATGGGTAATTAGCTACTGCAACCGTCGGTTTAATAGGAACCTCTTTCATGTACATGGTTCATTCAACCTATTGATGAACTTCTGTGAATGTAGAACTTCACATCCTAGAGTCTAAAATCAATAACATGATCCACCCCTAGTGTTAAATAACTCTAACTTAGAAGCTACTATAATATACCAACAAGTTATCCAAATATTCATCAATACACCACAAATTGATAAGCATGTTTATCGAGACATTAAAATTAGACATCTATTTTAATGACATTTTTATATCCAAATGGAGACAAACAACACTAGACAATTAAATCTTCTTTTAAAGCCATTAATCTGAATTCTCGTGAAAGCCTTCTGGTAAAATTAGACATCAATTTTAATGGAATTTTTATATTAAATTGGAGACAACCAAGACAAGACAATTAGACTCTTCTTTTAAGCGAGCAAATCTTGTGGAATACGTAGACAAATAAAATAATCATCGTATTCCATTCCAAGTAGTGAGAAAAAGATATCTCATACGAAGTGTAGACAAAAATAAGATAATTATAGCAGTCCCAGTGGAGACGAGTAAGATACGACAATTACAGGTTCCAAGATAGGTTGATTAATGGTGGTACATAAATAATAGGCAGAGATTGTGCATCTTAAACGTGGGATATGAGCACTTCATGTGTTTAAAGCATTACGACTTCCAATATAGCTAAAAATTAATTTTAACGAATTTTTATAGACATAAGACTAGCACAGCCACTAACTCGAGAACGTTGAAAGTTTGTCTAAGAACGTGTGCCATAAAACATTTGTGGTAATTTGTAATCCGTTTGTGGTAGTATGAAATGTTTGGTTGCACGGTTTAATCCTATTTAATCATTTAAATGTGGCAATTACATATCCTTACAGTAATTTTTAAATGTGATTAGGTAAATGTTAAAAAGTAAACATGTTAACGGATGTCTTGATAAATGCAAGTTATGAACAATAAATCTGACCCATTGATTTTGGAGGATGACTAAGAATATGCCAGCATCTTCAATGTATAGCCATCAGATTATGGTTTAAGGTTAAATAAGGTTAAAAGATCATTAATTGTGCCCATTGTCAATAGGTGTACGCCATATAGTTAGACATTTTTAATGGAAGTTTTATATCCAGGAGACCTGAGATAAGACAATTACACTGAGCGAAGCTGAGAGATATCTAATAAGGAATATGCAGACAAATAAAATAATTTTTTCTCTCCAAGATGAGACAACTATGATATCTCATAAGAAATGTGACACACAAGTAAGATAATTTTACATTTCAAGTGGAGACAGATCAGATATGGCAATTACAAGTCTCATAGGTTGATTAATGATGCGACAAAAATAAGAGGTAGAGATTGTGCGTCTTAAACGTGCACTTCATGTATTAAAAGCAGGACAACTTCTAAAAGAGTTAGATATCAATTTGAATGAAACTTTTATATCCAAATGGGTACATAGGATAAGACAATCACGATTTCAAATAAAGTTAAATTAGACATTTTAAAGGAAATTTTTATATCTAAATGCAGACAAGAGATAAGAGGATTAGTTGAATGCATCAGATAGGAGATAAGAGGATGAGATGAATGCATCGTATCAGGAGATCATAAACTTTAAGAGTGTATTAAAATTTTTATTGTTAGGTGGTTATTGATTTTCTAGAATTTCAAAGAGTGTAGTGTAAATTTTTTATATTTTTGAATTTTGTTATTTATTATTACTGTAATTTTCAAATTAGTTATCTACAAAATCTAATTTTATATTGTTTAAATCATGTTTTTGAATGCACAAATTTATTCATCACCCTTAATATATCGAACATATATAATCTAATCCATTGAAGTCTGCAATTCCATCCATCTTTTTGAATTTATAACAAAATTTTAAACAAATTTCATTATAAAAAATAATCCAAAAAAAATAAAAATGTAAAACATCTGGACTACTTGTTCAAGCCTAAGTGTTACAATGTTAAATGAAGACAATGAAACTCAAATCTGGGGCCTTTAACAGACATTTATATTTCCTTATCAAGGATCTCCCCAAACATTGGCAACTTGAACATTGTTCGAATTCAATTTTTTATGGCATCATATGATCATCAACCTTGAGAGTGTATTAAATGCTTTGATGTTAGGTACTTATTGATTGTAAATAATCTCAAAGAAATAGTTTATAAGTTTAAGTGGTTAAATTGTTAAATGCACACAAGGAATCTAACGATCTCCCCAAACTTTGGCAATTTAAACATTTCTATAAACGCATTTTTTATGGCATCATATGAACATTGCTATAATCAAATTTTTTTATTGGCATCATATGATCATTAACTTTGAAAGTGTATTAAATTCTTTTCTTTTAGATGGTTATTGATTCTCAAGAATTTTTTGGTTAATTCTTTACAAATTGCAACCTGTAAATTTGGCAATTTTCAGCAATGAATTTATCCTAAATTCCTTCCAAAAATGTGGTTGGAATGTGGGACAAATGAATGTCCCATATCCTGGCCCCCGTTCCCAAAACCCCCAGCAAACCGGTGCCCCCTGCTTCTGATTCACCAAAAACTCTCAAAACCAAACTCCTCACACCAGAGATCTCCACAGAAAAATCTCCCACAGAAATATATCCTCCTCTTCAAAATGCTTCCTCCTCCAAAAGAATCCCCCTCCCCATAAGACTCTTCGCTGTCATATTCCCCCTTCACCGACTCTCCTCCCCTTCATTAATTCCCTTATCCCTTTATTTATTATCTTATCCCCTTATTTATTATCTTATCCCCTCTATTTAATGTTTCTTTCCCCCCCTTCATACGTAAGTCTTTAATTAAATATACTAAAAATTATTAACCCCTTTAATTCATTACTCAAGTCATTCAATGTGATATGCAATCAATTAATTAATTAATTAATCAAAAGTTATAAACAATTAATTAATAAATAAATAAATAAATAATATTATTAATGCTAATCATTGTTTAATTAAAACCATATTAGGACAATTAATTATCTAATTAATTTTACTTAATAATCCCTAAGCATATATTCAACTAGGGTTGTTACATACACCCACCCTTCAAGAAACATCGTCCCGAAGTTAAGGTATCTCATGGTACAAAGGAAAAGAAACGTAGTTCACACATTCATAACAAATAATCAACACTATTAGTAAGTAAGCGAAGAAAACTCATACATACTAGTGTACATGTACAAGAAATGCATGTGTAGCTAGTACATACAAGTCTCATGCATGTACTAATAATCAATAACTATCATCCTTTAGTAATTTAGGTATGCATCCAATCCAATCAACAAGACTAGTCTTTTATAAAAGACAATAAACCAATTAAATACTTGAGAAATCCTTTAATTACAATTATCCGGTTCAACAATTTTATTTAGATAATTGTGGTTTAGTTATGTAATTATGAATATTCATATATACACATTTTCTTTTTAGAAGGGCAAACATTAAATTCCACCATCAGACAAATCTCCATACTCTCTCAACTATTTCTACTCATCCTTCCTCCCTAACTTACTTCCATCTCCATTACTATTCTTCCTCTGTTGAACTATCTTGGAGCGTCAACTATATTAACCTAACTCCAAATAGAACCCGTAAGCGGAACTGTCACTATCTCGACCAAGCTTCCCCAGCAGGAAAATGACAGTATTCATCACATGTCTTGGGGAGCGTGAACTAACACTATCCTCCCATGACTTCAAGTTTCAGAAGATACACGGTGGGAAATACGTCCACCCCTCCTAATCATAACTAGGGTCCACACCCTATAATGGAATATACAGTGGCACTGTGTTGTTGGGGGTTTTGTCATCGTTTATTCAGTTTTGGGCAGTCTCATCACCTGAAATCCTGCGTTGGTCCACATATCATAGAAATGCATCCAAACCAATATAATTTCACATACAACTATTCATACCATAATGTTTCTCGGCTAGTGGTCATGATATCCACTTTCATCATCATTATCCCTTGGCTATTTCATATCCCATAACCTGCAGATTAGTCTGTAACACAAACTCATACATTTCTATGCATTATCATCATGTAATTGCATACTATCATCATTTCAATTCGGTATCCTTGTACCAACAACTTAACATCAACGTTTTCAAGTTAGAAATAGATCCCATAATATCCCATTATTCAATTTTGACACCCATTCATAAGATTATCATTTAACAAAATAGATTGCATCATATCTAACATCATTCTAATAGCATTTAAACATTCATAAAAAATTTCATTCTCACAATATGTCACATTATATACATCATCATCAATAAAATTTAAGCATTCGTAAAATTTACATTCACATAGTAGATCACATTATATACATCATCATCAATAACATTTAAACATTCATAAATGTTCATACATCTTAAAATTTCACTGTGAATAGAAAATAAAGTATATAGGCCTCAGGTAATCCTATCTATATAAGTCAAAAGGTGGTGTTACATACATCCAACCTTCGAGAAACATATTCTCAAGGTGGTCAAAAAAGTGAGGGATAGTCTCATCGTAGTGTCTCGGCGTCTTACCAAGTAGCAGATCCTGGACTATACTTGTCCCACTGGACCTTAACTTGGTCTACCAGACGGTTCCTGAGCTGTCGGACTCTACGGTCCAATATGCGTAATGGTTCTACCGTGAGAGTTCCCACGTCTAGTACTTGAAATTCCTTCCAATTTAGTTTATGTGATTCATCAGCAACATAATGACGTAAAACAGATACATGAAAAACATTATGAGTTTTATGCAAGTGGGATGGCAGTACGAGACGATAGGCAACGGGTCCAATTTTCTCTTGGATTCTGAATGGTCCTATAAATCGAGGTGACAACTTTGTCCCCTTCCCGAACTGTATGGTACTCTTATTATGCCTGATACAAATGAAAACCTAGTCTCCCACTTCATAACTTCGGTCGGTCCTGTGTGCATCCGCATAACTTTTCTACCTATCCAGTCCTTCCTTTAGTCTTTGCCTAATCTGAATCACCTGTTCCTCCATCTCTTGAATCAATTCTGGCCCAACTGTTACTCAGTCTTCTAATCTATCCCAACTCAATGGATTTCTGCATGGCCTTCCATACAGAGCTTCGTAGGGTGGCATTCCAATGGAGCTATGAAAATTGTTATTGTAGGCAAACTCTACCAAAGGCAGGTACTTCTCCCACTGGGTTTGATTATCCATGACATACATCCTAAGCATGTCTTCCATGACTTGATTTACTCTCTCAGTTTTCCCATCTATTTTAGGATGATAAGTTGTGCTTAAGTTCAACTGAGTCCCCAACGCCGACTACAAAATTGTCCAAAACCTAGAAGTGAATCAGGAGTCCCTATCTGAAATGATCTTCTTAGGTATCCCGTGCAAATGAATAACCTCGCTTACAAACACACATGCCACATCAGTGACATTGTAAGTGTCTCTAACCAGAATAAAATGAGCACTCTTGGTTAACTTATCCACTATCACAAGACTGGCATTATGTCTATGAGATGTGAGCGGAAACCCCACAACAAAATCCATAGAAATGACTTCCCATTTGGACATAAAAACATCATGTGGTTGTAGGAGGCATGTCGGGTGATGGTGGTTGGCTTTCACTTGTTGACACTCTAGGAATTTGGTAACGAAATGGACTACATCATGCTTCATGCCTACCCAGAAGAAGCGCTTCCTCATGTCTACGTACATCTTATTCACACCCGGATGTGCACAATAAAGTGATATATGGGCTTCCTTCAGTATGATGCTTCGAATATCCCCATTTTTATGGATGTACATCCTTCCTCGATATCTTAATAGTCCATCTGCTTCCAGACTATATCCTTCATACTTTGGATCTAACTACCTCCCCCTCTAGAGGTTTGAAGTAAACTTCAAATACCAACTGTCTCCTTGGAGTTGTGTCAACACATGTTCCCTCAAATTGACCTTTAAGGGTACCAAGGAGAAGATACATGGTCTCCTACTCAAGGCATCTGCGACCACATTTTCCTTTCCCTTGATGTACGAAATACCAAAATCGTACTCACTCATAAACTCACTCCATCACCTTTGCCTAGCATTAAAATCCCTTTGAGTGAAGAGATGTTTTAAACTTTGATGGTCCATTTTGAGCTCAAAGTTTCACCCCACAAGATAGTGCCTCAAAAGTTTCAGATCTAGCATTACAACTACCAACTCTAAATCATGAGTCGCATATAGCTCCTCGTGTTTCTTCAAATTCCTTGACACATAAGCTATCACTCTTCCATCCTGCATTAGCACGGCCCCCAACCATTTCTTCG
>JZKD02S0877749.1:705473-719458 GCA_000966675.3 Picea glauca
ATAAGAGAGGGATATATGTGATACTAGGAGAGGTGGGGTGGGAGGGGAAAGGAGGGAGGAGGTGAAAAAAGGTGAGGGATATATGGGGAGGGGTGAGGGGGTTGTGGGAATGAAGGATAGGAAGGAGGATCCAAGGGGGAGGGTGATTCAAGATGAAAGGGAAGGTGGATAGGAAGAGATGAGGCAAGGGTGTGGTAGAGGGGAAGAGCAGATTTGGTGGGCTAAGAGAGGGTGAAGATGAGGTGTAGAGGTGATGGAGGGGTTGAATTCTTTGGGAGAGGGGGAGATAGGTGATACAAGGGGAGGTAGGAATGAGGGGCTGGGGAAAGAGAGGTAAAAGGGGAGGAGGTGATAAGAGGTAAACGGTGGATGGGTAGGGGAGGCAAAGTAGTGGACATGAAGGAAAGGAGGGAAATGTCACTGTAAGGGTTGAGAGATGAGGTGATTAAAGAGGAAAGGTGGATGGGTATTGGATGGGTATGAGGAGGATGGGACAATATTGGGAGATAGGTGATACCAAGAGAGTTGGGAATGAGAGGGTGGAGAGAGAGGCGAAAATGGGAAGGAGGTGAGAAGAGGTGAAGGGTAGATGGGTAGGCGAGGGGGATTGGTGGGAATGAATGGTAGGAGGGATAAGCCAAAGGGGAGGAGGAGAGGAGGCAAGGAAGGGGATTTTTTTGTGTGTGTGGAACATACCTTTAATCAAGGTCTTTAGACATTAGGGATAGAGAAGGGAGATTAGATGTGGAAGGGATTAGGGATATTAAGGCATGGATGGCTAGGATTGAAGGTGGTTTAAGGTATATGGTAGTGAAAAGGGAACTAGGATGAATGTCTAATGGATGTGGATCTCTAAAGGGGCCATGCACTTAAAATCAAGGGAGGATGGCTAACCTTCCAAAACTAAAACCTTAAAATACTTAACACACTACTACATATTGAAAAAATTGCGATAAATACTTGCGACAAAAGTACTCTTTCGTCGCAAAATTCAAGAGAAAAAGTTCAATTTTGCAATTTTGATCTTAATCCACCCCATAATTGTCGCTCTATCGACGGAACCAAACTTTCGTCTGTTTTGTGACGATAATCAAGATGGTGGACTATTGTCTCTATTTTGACAAACTTGTGTCTTTGTCGCAAAAGCGATGCTCACTATTGACAGTTACACTTTTTGATACTATCCATATTGACCGTTATACATTTTAACAAAGTCTAAATTGATATAGTCAACATTCGTCGCAAGAGCAGCGAATTGACCGTTATAGTTGTTCCCATATTCGACAAAGTGACCTAAATATAACAATATTTGTTTGTTATATTTAGGTCACGGTCATCGCAATTGCGATGACCGTGACCTAAATTGACCTATAAATATTTGACGATTTAAAGATGTTGCGACAATATTGCTATAAAAACGACAGTTCTGAAAGGGTATTTTTGTGCGGAAGTTGTGCGGAAGAATGTCGCAGAATATAGTTAGAGGTGGGGAAAAAAGTAAAGCAGGTGAAAAGGGTGATGGTAGATGTTATTTCCCTTGCAAAAAATGTTGTCTCATACGTCCCGTAAGATTTTTAATAGAAACAACTACAAAACAATGTAGGAAATATGGGCACATTGATGACGGATCGAATGAATATCGTCCCATGGTAATTAGCTATATATTCATTATCTGTTTTTATTTTGTCAATTTTCGATAAAATTATATATATTGTTTGAATTTTTGTTACAGTATACAATAATTTTGCATGATTGTTTGTAATTATAAATTTAGAGTTTCCCACTAAATTTCCGCAGAATATTTCACCAAGTATTAGTAGAAATTATGCTGTACAAGCTGAGGAACATCACTACCAAGAAAATGAGGATCTCATGGAAGAAGATGATGGGACAAATCAAGTTAATGAGCCCATGGAAGAATATGATGGGACAAATCAAATGATCCAAGATTTGTTTTCGCAGCCGCATGAGGATGGGGAAAATGTTGGTATTTATGATGAACCTCTATTAGAAAAGGCAAATAAACGAATTTATGAAGGATCAAGAGCAAATCTTCTCTCTGCTACATTGGTCCTAGTGAACTTAAAGGTTATGAATAATTTGTCGAACATTTGTATGACATAGATTCTGTAACATCCCGCTCTGGCACACTGAGAAAACCTATTATTTGAGGACACTTGCTCGCAAGTGATCTGGACTTTTCTAATGTTAACACATTTATAATCGATTATGATGCGTTATGATAGATGACATGATGTCTTACTATTGTATATACAAGTGCTATTGACTTATTTTATTTGAGTGTGCAGGGTTTTTGACCTGGAGGATGCAGAGGCATCGATGGAAACCTTGGACTCCGGATTGAGTCAGGGAGTGTGCTATTTGGGTTGATTCATGTACGTTGATATTTCTTTGCTTTGATGATATGATATTGATTTGCTTTGATGATATGATATTGATTTTATGATATGTTGCTGACGTTTTGACACGATGGTTGATGATGCAGGCTGACGATAGCTTGCTGACCAGACTCACATATGGAGTAAAGGGGCCACACATGATTTCTAGAGAAGTTGAGGGAGAGGTGTGGACAACATCCCTGCCACAGCCTACTAGCACTCTCATCGTGGCTCGAACTGTAGGTTAACGATTACCTAGTTCGAGAGGATCCACGATGCCGTGAGGGCAGACTACGACAATCAATCACGATGACTCTAAGGGGTGCGCAATAAGGTGGGGGCCTTATTCCTTAGAGCCCTTAGTCTCCCAAAAGTTCACCTGGCGGAGTGCTGACTCCAGGGGTTATAGATGTCTACCAATCAGTCAAGTCAGCGAGTGGCACCCTTGGAGCACATGGTGCATCCTGAAGGAAACTTCGCGCAAAGAAACACAAGTCAGCGAGTGGCACCCTTGGAGCACGTGGTGCATCGTGAAGGGCACGTCAGGAAACAGAAGCAAACGAGGCGAGTGGCACCCTTGGAGCACGTCGTGCATCCTAAAGGGCATGTCGCATTGATGATGAAAATGAGACAACCTAGATGACCCTAAGACCTTAACGCCTTAATAAATTCTCAAAATGACTCCCCTAATTAATTGCCACCCAGTTCAAATCTAAACCTAAATTTAAAACATCTCTAAGATAAAATTTGATTAGCCTTAAGAAAGGACCCTACAAAAATAAACATAAGGGCATAAACTAAAACCCTCCTAAGTGTTAGTTAAAGTCTTCTTAAATAATGGGGGGTAAAGTAATGAGGGAGATAAATTAATTGAAACCCATGGTTTTTTAAATTTTAAAGAAGAATTAAAATTATTAAAGTGTGGGAGTATAAAAGTTAGGATTTTAGAAATATAATGAAAAGGTTAATAAGCGCATTGATCTTTTTGGGTTTTAGAGAAAAAAAGGGAATGAACAATTAATAGAAATAAGGAAACTTGTAATAAAGGAAACTTAATAATGGAAAGTAGGGGACATAGGGTAAAAAGCAAAAAGGAATCAACAATTAAGGAGTTACTAAAAATCAACAACTTCTTTTTAGGAAAGTTATTAAAAGCATGAGAGGGGATCTAGGAACTAGGGATGATTTTAAGGATGGAATTTTATTTTAAAATGTAGAAACCTTGGTGAATATTACTAATCCTTCATATTCCAACTATGAAATGTTTGGCGATATTTTTCTAAAAATATTCAAATTTATAAGGATTTTATATAGTTTGTATAAAAGTTTAGCAATTTTTAAGGTAAAATAATTCTATATTATAGAATTTGGGCGAATAATTTTTAGAACAACGAATCTTTTTTTGGGAAAAATCATGGAAAATTAGCCCATGAGCGAAATTTAGCCCCTAAAATCATCCCTGCTAGGAACCCTAGGAGTAATTTTAGGAGCGACTATAGGGGGGTGAGGGAAATGAGTCTTTTATTTAAATTAAAGAAAATAATTTTGGAGAGACATGGGGGATGAGTGACACTTGGATGGCAGAGAATTTTTAGAGGATTGTCATTAAAAATTAAATTAATAATGATTTAGGGAAAGTAGGTGGGTCTCAAATTTCTATAAAGAAGGGGAAAAGGAGGAAGAAAGGGAGGAACGGCTAGCGTAACGTTATGCTGCCGGATTGTGGCTTGACTATTTGCTTGTGAGGAGTTGGGAATTTGTCAGCTGTATTGGAGTGGTAGCTCAGCCTTGGAGGCGAGCTGAGAAGCTAGTCTTTTCTCTGGATCTTGTGTGGCCCCTTTGCGGCTAGGGGGGCTAAGGGGGAAGCATAGTACCCCTAGCGATTGGCTGGGAGGTACCGGTGAGCTCTCTACGGTTGGCAAGGGGAGCGGCATGGAGTTCGGACGACACTCGAGGACAGCATTGAGGCAACGGTATGGTTTTTTTTCTTTTATTGGTAGAATAGGATGAATTCTAGTACATGTTGATATCCATTTATTGGTTGCGATTGGAATTATTGGTTGTCGTACTTTTCTACTTGGCAATTATATTTGTAGTTGCTGCAATTGCTCTTTTTCTTATTAAATAAAAATTTTCTCATGATAAGTATGGGGGGAATCCTTGTACAGATGTATACCTTATGGGTTTTTGGTGAATATATTGCAATTATATCTGTTGAGAACCCTCTCATAACGAATTTGGAAGCTGATGTTAAATGCCTCTGTAACAAGTTTTGTTCACTTGAAAAAGGGGAGAAAACCAACCAGGATCTCGCTCGGCCCCCTTTGGCGTCTAGCCTTGTAAATCCATGCTTATCTGTTTATTTTTTATGTTAGCCATCCTTGACTATGACGCATAATTTGTCCCTTCCCCTATGCAAATAATCACCATTGCTATTGCTGAGTTTATTGCAGAAAATCCGTTGAGTCTGCTGCTGGGTATATTGCTGCAAATTCATGTGTATATTGCTGAGTTCATTGCTGAAAATTCGTTGAGTCTATTGCGGGGTTTATTGCTATAAAGTCGTGAGTACATTGTTGCCTTGCTTTTCTTTTACCCTTCGTAATTTTAATCCTAGACTTGATCGTTACTGGCAAATTCTATTGGTTTCTTAGGAATTTCGTTCTGGCACTGCGAATTGGGTTGCATCCAAATTTTTGTTCTGGCAATTCGCATGATAGTCTGTAGATGCGTTTTATCAATAGGGTGTGTTTTTCTATGGGCGTTTTAATGGAATTCATTGATATATATATTGGGCGTCTTTTTGTCTGCGGTTTAAACATTCTAATGGTCTGCATTTACTGATATAAATTGGGCGTTTTAAATGGCAATGCATTATATATTACAGGGGCATTTTCTTTCAGACTGGGCATTGTTACATTTGCGGTTTATTTTATTTTTGGGTCTGCGTCCTCATTCATGGGCATAAATTCAGTTGCATTTTTCCTTTTTGGGTGGTCTGCGTGTGCTATTCTTTAATGCCTGTTGCGTAGTAATGACATTCTTTTTACTCCCCAAGATATGTTACGTAGTAATGATATGATTTGGAGTGCCTCCTTTCTAGAACAAAATGTTTTAAAATCCTCTTCAATACTTTTACCTTCCCCGGATTTCCTTATCCACATCATCATTTCTACCTCTTTCCGTACCTCCTTGGTAAATGAAAATTCCAAGATGATATGTTATATCATTTATTCTGCATGATGACATTGACTCCACCATCTTGGCCCAATGAAATTCCTTTTTGAAATACCTACCATCTAGGTTCCTTATTGTATAGAAATAACCACAACAAGATTTTGTTTTTGTAGAAAAATTTGATTTCCAAATTATTTTCTTCATCAAAAAGATGGTCTTCTCTTCCTCCCTCTACCAATTCTTTGTAGCCTATTATAGGAACTAAATATAAAACAAGATGCAGCGACAAAATCAAACGGTCCTCCTCATATTTGAGTCTATTATTCTAGTCTTTAAGGATGTCTATGTATTTATTTCATAACTCTGCATTTTCTTCCTCAAATCCTATCCCTTCCTGAGATAACAGTCATGACCATAATGTTTACTCATTTGTTATCTACTGCCATATAGTTAATGGAATGATATTGTTATTTAATTGTTTATTAATTGATAATTATTTAATTGGTATACACTGCAATGCTGAATAATTTGCATTTTTAACCATTTACTTGGATTATGGTAACATTACTACCCTTGGTTTGTTTTAATTGCCATTACTATAGGGTAGTAACATCGTGGGTTTAATGTCACCGATATTATGTAATTGATGTTAATTCTATATATCGACCCTTTTAATTATGAGTATGTATAAGTATTGTCATTTAATATTGTTATTTGTCATTTTCACATCTTGTCCTTTGTGATTTTAGAGATTGCATTATTATATATTGCCATTTCTAAATATGATCTTATTTGTAATTTTTCAACTATGATGTTACTTGTAAATAGGGTGTTATTTCTAAGTATGATGTTATATTGTTAATTTCAATTATGAGGTTACTTGGAATATGTAATTGATGTTAATTCTATATATTGACCTTTTTAATTATGGATATTTACAAGTATTGTCAGTTAATATTGATATATGTCATTTTCAAATCTTGTCCCTTGTCATTTTAGAGATTGTATCGTTATATATTGCCATTTCTAAATATGATCCTATTTGTAATTGTTCAACTATGATGTTACTTATAATTAGGATGTTATTTCTAGGTATGATGTTATATTGTTAATTTCAAATATGATGTTACTTGGAAATATGATTTTATTGCATTATTATTGGAACCTACGATCATAGATGACATCGAATGGAGAGCTCCTCATGTTTGTTGAATTGTTTTTATCTTGTAAGGTCATTGAAATTTTGGGGTTGTAGCATATAAGAGGTATTGTAATTATAGAATCATGGTCCATATAGGTGATATAAATGGAAGGTGTTTAATATTCATGGTAGTGTTATTGTAACTTTTACTGTTATTAAAAAACATTTACAGTATAATAATCTTGATTAAGTACAATAGGATTTCTGAGTCTGTAATGAGGGTGTTGGTTCTTGTAGACAAAGTTGTACTTGGTTGACAAACCCTCCAGGTGTTGGAACTGTTGTCGGGTGGGATGTAGACACCCCCCCTGGTAGCATTAGGAGACATGTCTGTGGGTGTGATTTTTTTTTGTAAGGAATCCAGTGCCGTATCAAGAGTCTCGGGCCCTTTAAAGGCAAGGTTTCCACTCTTGCAACACACCTGACACAGACTGCTAGTTTCTGCCTGAGCAGTCGGCCAGGAGCCTGTCTAATCTTCTTTTGAGAAGACATAAGACTAAAATCCATGCTTTTCTGTGAAGAAATGGTAAAATATACTGTTGGATTCTTCCATCTGTGACTGTACTGTACTTAACACTTGGTGTCGTTTTCTGCTGACAGCTGCTAGTTGTACGCCTTATGTCGAGGGGTGTTTATCGCTTGTTGTCATTGTAATATGTCGGGGTCGTCTTGTTGTGTCCGTCTTGCTTGCGACATGTTCTAGGTCGGGTTACTAGTTTCTTCTTGAGCAGTCGGCCAAGAGCCTGTCTAATCTTCTTTCGAGAAGACATAAGACTAAACGCCCTTCTTTCCTGTGCAAAAATAGTAACCCTAACACCATGGATTCTTCCCTCTATGTTCTTATTGTGCACCCCCAGTATGTCTTAATGATTGTGCTGTGCGCCTTATGCCTATGGTCATATATTGTTGCAGTTACTCGTTGAGTGCCTTCAGTCTTCTTGTGCTGAACATCGTGGTTGCATCTTGTTGGTTGTCAAGTGGCGGTATAGAGTCAAGTATGTTTGTTGCTTCTACACATGCGCACACACCTTAAAAAAAAAAAAATTGTACCTGTTCTCAGAGTTGTGTCGTAACAAGGAGGCGGTTACATATGGTATCAGAGCCGGTTTGACCCACGACTTGGGATTCACTACGGATTTTCATTGACATGAATATATTTGATTATTCTGTTGCTAATTGAGTTGATTGTGTGTGTGCAGGTAATCATGGTTAGAGGATGCCGCGGATGCAGACGACGGGGTGCTAGGGGAGGAGGCGAGACGCCTCCAGTAGCATCCACGCCTGAGGGGTCTAACCCCCAAGGAGGAGAGCAGGTTCTCGGACAGGAGCAGATCGCAGTTGTTGATGTCGTGGGGATGATGAGATATTTTCAGTGCATGTCTGAGGCGCTGATCAGCCGATTGGATAGAGATGAGGCCAGGGCGCCGGCACCTGCTGAGGTTCCACCGCGCACACTGGTCGTTACTGGTAGCATTCACCGTGAACTCGAGAATGTGAAATTTCTCGAGTTCTTTGGTGCCCCAGACGGCGTAGCAGTCGAGGCATCGTTGGATAATATGGATATGTGCTTCGCACTTCGCGATTATACCTCCAACATGAAGGTCTGCATGGTGGTATTTCAACTAAAGGGGAGCACTCTTCTATGGTGGAAGATGCTCCTGCCGCATCTGAACATGGTCATTGAAGATGTGTCATGGGAACTATTCGAGTAACGGCTCCGAGAGAGGTACCTTTCAGAGGAATTCATTGAGCATCAACTCAATGAGTTCAATGCATTACGACAAGGAGGTCGTACGGTGCCCGAGTACGAGGCACATTTTATGGAGCTACTCTGGTATGCTCTGCACCTGAACACTGAGAAGCTCAAGGTCAACAGGTTCGTGTTTTGCCTTAACGACAGCTTGCGTGCAAAAGTTAGGATTCTAATGCCTCAAACCTTGCACGACATTGTCCAAAAGGCCCTCATAGCAGAGGAGGAGCTTATTAGCGGGGGTCATACCAGGACTCCAGCGAGACCTGTAGGGTAGGGTTCATCTGGTACGTCGCAGCAACAGACACCAGCGAGACATACGCCGGGGTATCGTGGCTTCTAGAGGGGATCCACTTTTGCTACACCACAACGACCACCACCTCAGCAGTGGAGACCTTATCGAGGACCACAGCACCAGTAGCAGCGTTGCCCACAGCAGCAGCAGTTTAGGCCTATTCAGTAGAAAAGACCGGGATTCTAGGCCAGTGGACCATCATCCTCTACTTTGGGTACCAAGACTACTGGGCCGAAGAAGGGGTGTTGGACATGTGGGGAGCCACACTACCAGCGCGATTATGCTGTGAAGAGGACCAAAGCGTCCAGATCAGTCAAACCCACTACAGTGGGAGATATGGGCAAGGCCCATCGAATTCACGCAGCGGTGAATAACCACCAGGCAGAGCACTAGTCACCTGTGCTCGAGACGATAGGTACCGTCGCTGACCAGAGCCTTAGTATTTTGATAGACCCTGGTGCTACTGAGAGTTTCATTTCTGGTGCAGCGCTAAAAAGGATTAAGGTAAAGGCAGTCGAACAGGATGAGTTTAGCTTCATGGAGATGGCTTCAGGAGCTAAACAGAAGGTCGGAGGAAAGGTTACGGGTTGTACCCTTAACCTGGGATATTTTGTCACGAGGGTCAACTTGTACGTCATGATATTAGGATCTTATGACGTAGTGATCGGTATGGATTGGTTGGAAACGCATGAGGCAATACTCAACTGTAAGACGAAGAGGTTGAGCTTGGTCGATGATGAAGGACATAGACGAGTGATTTTAGGACGGAACCAGGGAGTATCCCTGAGGTTCATCTCTTCCTTATAGTTACAGAAGAGTATGCACAAGGGGTACAAGCTTTATGCGATCCTTGCGCTAAACGAAAAGGGAGTAGCAGAAGGTCTAGAACACCTTCCGGTGGTGAAGGAGTTTGCGGACGTATTTCCAGAGGAGTTGTTGGGATGTCGCCAGAAAGAGAATTGGAGTTTACTATAGACCTGAAACTGGGGACCGAACCGATAGCAATAACTCCTTATCGGATGTCGACCCTAGAGTTGCAAGAGTTAAAAATGCAACTGAAGGAGTTGCTGGAGTTGGGACTGATACGTCCTAGTGTGTCATCGTGGGGTGCACCAGTTATTTTCATTTGGAAGAAGGATGGATCGTGGAGGCTTTGCATTGACTACCGTCAACTGAACAAGGCTACGATCAATAAGAAGTATCCCTTCCCGAGAATTGATGATCTGTTCGTTCAAATGAAGGGTACGACGGTGTTCTCCAAGATCGATTTGCGATCAGGGTATCACCAACTACGGATCAAGGAGGATGACGTCCCTAAGACCACTTTTAAGACAAGATTTGGACATTACGAGTTTACCGTTTTACCGTTTGGATTGACAAACGCCCCAGGGGTATTCATGAGTTTGATGAACGAGATGTTCAGCGAGTACTTGGACAAGTTTGTCCAAGTATTCATTGACGATATTTTGATCTACTCTCAGACGATGGAGGAGAATGACGAGCACTTTCGCTTGGTACTACAGTGTCTACGAGAGCACAAATTGTATGGGAAGTTGTCCAAATGCTCTTTTTATCAATCAAGGATTCACTACTTAGGGCATGTCATCTCCGACAAAGGTATCGCCATGGATCCAGCCAAGGTTGAGATTATTATGGAATGGCCTGCACTGACAAATGTCACAGAAGTGCGTATTTTTATGGGTTTAGCAGGATACTATCGACGATTTGTCGAGGGATTTTTGAAGATAGAAAATCCGATAACGGAATTGAAAAAGAAAAACAAGAAGTTTGTTTGGATAGAGAAATGCGCGGAAGCATTTCGGAGGCTTAAAGAGTTGGTGACGACAATGCCGATACTAAAGGTCCCTAACATGGACGCAGACTTCTTGGTATGCACTGACGCATCCAAGGAAGGGTTAGGCGGAGTCTTGATGCAAGATGGATGAGTGATTGCTTACATTTCCAGGAAACTAAGAAGGCATGAGGAGAACTACGCAACGCATGATTTGGAGTTATTAGCCATCGTATATGCCTTAAAGGTATGGAGACACTAATTCGTTGGATGAAAATTTGAATTAAGGACTGATCATTGTGGACTACAACACATTTTTATGCAAAGCGACCTGAACGCGCGACAACGACGTTGGTCGGAATTGCTTAGCGAGTACGAATTCGAGATTATTTACATAAATGGAACAGTGAACCGAGTGGCAGATGCTTTGAGTCGGAGGCCATGCATCTTTTCGGTGTTACCTCTTCAGACGAATCTACATGAGAAGATTCTCACCTTACAGCGTGACGATGACTGGTACAATAAAGTCAAGAATTTTATCAGACAAAACACAATGATGGTACCACGATATGAGGGATATTCATTTGATAGCGACGGTTTATTGAGGTTTAGAAGTCGGATTTACGTACCGCCAAGCGACGAGTTGAGGATGTTGATCCTGAGCGAGGCTCATAGAGCAGTTTACATGGCTCACCCAGGAGTTACGAAGATGAGGGAAGACCTTAAACCCTTCTCCTTCTAGAAAGGAATGAAGGCCGACATAGTCAACTTTGTGGCTAGATGTCTCGAGTGTCAGCAGGTAAAGGCTAATCATAGACACTCAACAGGATTACTGCAACTACATGCCATTCCGAAATCGAAATGGGAAGTTATTTCGATGGATTTTATTGTTGGATTGCCACTGATGGCAAGGAGACAGGACTCGATTTTTTTAGTAGTAGAAACTCTGACGAAGAGCGTTCACTTTATTCCTGTGTGTACGACGTATCAGGCACCTGACATAGCGAGAGTTTTCATCAGTGAGATTGTGAGGCTGCATGGAGTTCCTAAGAAGATTATATCCGATCGAGGATCAGTGTTTACCGGATGATTTTGGACGAGTTTCCAAGAGGCCTTGGGAACTCAACTTAAATTTAGTACTGCGTATCACCCAGAGACTGACGAATAGACCGAACGAGCAAACCAAACCTTGGAAAACATGTTGTGCATGTACATGATGGACCAACAAAAGTGTTGGGAGGAATTCTTGCCTCTAGTATAGTTCGCTTACAACAACAGTTACCAAAGCACCATTAAGATGGTGCCTACTGAGTTCCTTTATGGGCGATCGTGTCGGATGCCCTTGAGTTGGGATCAGCTCGAGGATAGGGTCCTGGTTGGACCAAAAGAGATCCAAGAAATGGAAGAGAAAATGCAAACCGTAAGACAACGGATTAAAGAAGCGTAGGATCGAAAGAAGAGTTATGTCGATGCGCACTGAGTCAACCGTAGTTACAAGGTCGGAGATCGAGTCTTCTTGCGGGTTAAACCGCATAAGAGTTCGATCAAGTTTGGAAAGGGAGATAAACTCTCTCATAGGTTCGTGGGACCTTTCGAGATTGTGGAGAGAAAGGGGTCTATTGCCTACCGACTAGCCTTGCCTGATTCTTTGAGGCGTATGCACGATGTTTTTCATGTATCTGTTTTGAGACATTATATTAGTGGTCCTACACACGTGATTGACATGAGTTCCTTGCAGGTATCGAACGAGGGAGCGCTCACGGCTGAGCCAGTCCTCATTTTAGATCATTGTGTTTGACAGTTACGACGTCGAACGGTAGATCAGGTCAAGGTCCAGTGGGACAATTATAGTCTGCACTCGGCGACCTAGGAGGACGCATATGATATGCGCCAGTAGTTTCCATTTTTGTTTGATAGATAGACTTATGATAATGTGATACTATTATTTGACTTTTTACTGAGAAACTTCAGGATGAAGTTTAGACCAAGAGGGGGTGTATGTAACATCCTACTCTGGCGCACTGAGAAAACCTATTATTTGAGGACATTTGCTGGCAAGTGATCTGGACTTTTCTGATGTTAACACATTTATAATCTATTATGATGCATTATGATAGATGACATGATGTCTTACTATTGTATATAAAGGTGCTATTGACTTAGTTTATTTGAGTGTACAGGGTTTTTGACCTGGAGGATGCAGAGGCATCAACGGAACCCTTGGACTCCGAATTAAGTCAGGGAGTGTGCTATTTGGGTTGATTCATTTACGGTGATATTGCTTTGTTTTGATGATATGATATTGATTTTATGATATGTTGCTAACGTTATGACACGATGGTTGATGATGCAGGCTGACGGTAGCTTTCCGACCAGACTCACATATGGAGTAAAGGGGCCACACATGATTTCTAGAGAGGTTGAGGGAGAGCTGTGGATAGCAGCCCTGCCACAACCTACTAACACTCCCACCATGGCTCAAACTGTAGGTTAATGATTACCTAGTTTGAGAGGATCCACGATGCCATGAGGGAAGACTGCGATAGTCACTCGCGATGATTCTAATGGGTGCACAATAAGGTGGGGGCCTTATTCCTTAGAGCCCTTAGTCTCCCACAATTTCACCTAGTAGAGTGTTGACTCCAGGGGTTATAGATGTCTACCAATCAGTCAAGTCAGCGAGTGGCACCCTTGGATCACGTGGTGCATCTTGAAGGGCACCTCGCGCAAAGAAACACAAGTCGACGAGTGGCACCCTTGGAGCACGTGGTGCATCCTGAAGGGCACGTCGCGCAACAGAAGCAAACGAGGCAAGTGGAACCCTTGGAGCACGTCGTGCGTCCTGAAGGGCACGTCACATTGATGATGAAGATGAGACAACCTAGATGACCCTAAGACCTTAACGCCTTAAGAAATTCTCAAAATGACTCCCCTAATTAATTCTCGCCCAGTTCAAATCTAAACCTAAATTTAAAACATCTCTAAGATAAAATTTGATTAGCCTTAAGAAAGGACCCTACAAAAATAAACATAAGGGCGTAAACTAAAACCCTCCTAAGTGTTAGTTAAAGTCTTCTCAAATAATGGGGGGGTAAAGTAATGAGGGAGATAAATTAATTGAAACCCATGGTTTTTTAAATTTTAAAGAAGAATTAAAATTATTAAAGTGTGGGAGTATAAAAGTTGGGATTTTAGAAATATAATGAAAAGGTTAATAAGCGCATTGATATTTTTGGGTTTTAGAGAAAAAAAAGGGAATGAACAATTAATAGAAATAAGGAAACTTGTAATAAAGGAAACTTAATAATGGAAAGTAGGGGACATAGGGTAAAAAGCAAAAAGGAATCAACAGTTAAGGAGTTACTAAAAAT
>JZKD02S0877749.1:778605-807602 GCA_000966675.3 Picea glauca
AAAGTTCCGAATAACAGAAGATATCCAAATCCTCTGGGAAACTATGATGAATCAAGGCAAGACCCAACTCTCTCACTACTGGGCTCCTGGGCCATCGAACCCTCGTTGACAATCCTGGCTACCAAAAGAATCTTGGACCCCTTTACCAGAGAATTTTGATTGGGATACTTTTTGGGATAATTTGGATTTTAGTAAAGTTTTGTTTTTTCAACTTTACAACTTGGCACAATCCAAAAGAAGAACTTAGAGAACATATGTGATCCGTAACAACCATTTCCATCATATTATTGGAAACTTCAGTCCATGAAATTATTACCTGCAACAACGGGCTCCAAGTTAAAAAAAAAACTGGCATATGTTCAGGTGACTAATTCTAGTTAAGGCCTCACTTGGATTTCAAGAAGGTTCTAGCATCCTTCCAATACAAAAAACTACCATTTCTTTTGATTATTAAATGGTTCAACATCTTCTCCACAATTGAGGTAAAACAATGCATTGTTATTTTTGTTGTAAATTGTAATAATTGAGGATGAGTCTTTATTATGATATGTGTGCCTTTAGAGTTAAAACTTTCCAATTTATTCAAAGAATTCTACAGAAATTATTGTCTATAGGGTTAGCCTCTATGAATCTCTGCATTATTGAATTTAATTTTGAAAATAATATGTCTATCATCTTATTTTATAAAAAAAAAAAAAAAAAAAAAAATGCAATATCTCACCAAGAAATCACATTTGTTTTCCCATTGCAATTGATGCACACTTCAAGGACATATGAACGTGAGCATCAACTTTTTTTTGGTTGCTATGATATTCTAATATCATTTTAACACTCCATTGGAAAAGGTAGAGATTTTAATTTTGTATTGAAGCACAAGTTAATGTGTGAATGCAATATATGTAGAGAGATGATATATGATTGATAGCATCAACATTTTAGTCTATTGATAAAAGAAATGTTTTCTTCTTTAGTTTTAATTTCTCTTTTCCATTATCTAACCTCTTTCCATTATCTAGAACCTCCAAGATATACCATATAGACACATTAAAGTTTTTAGTTAAAATTAGAGTATTCATTTTTTGAGAAAAAACAAAATTACTTTTCCATAGGCACTCAAATATTTACTTAAAATTTGTAAAATGTTGGTTGCTTCATGTTAGTGGTTACTGATATTTGTTGTGTTGATTGTGTTGATTGACCACTTGTGAATTCAATGTATTTTATAGGCATATATCTTTCACAGAGCCCAACATCTCCATGCAACTCTTAGATTGATTGTTCCAACAACTATAACACCTTAATATTTATAGTAAGTTATCAAGGAAAATATCCTAAATATTTAAACAATATAACAACTTGAACTTACTTGGATGTTTCCTTTAACCCGCTTAGGGATTATGCTAGTTATGACAGACTAACAAAAAGTAAAAGATCCTAAAAGTAAAAGATCCTAAGAGAGATATATTAAGGCTTTTCCCTAAACTTATGTGAGTAGAATATAATTAGTGTAAAACTTAGCACGATAAAGAGCCATTGACGCACGTGCAACCTCCCTAAGGATATTTTATCTTGAATTGGAATTGGCGATAAAGATATAATTAAAAGGTTTTGACCAGCAAATATAGTGTCAATATAGCCAAGAATTAATGATTATATTAATATTATCAAAGCACATTAATATTATTCTGTAGATTTTTTTATCACATACATATTTTGTATATCCATAAAAACTGTGCATGTCTGGTAAATTAAAAAATATATTCACATTTTGAAGATTTTATCATAATATCATGGCAAGGCCTCTAAGTTGAGATCAAAACTTACAGTAGGGAGGTTATTATATGAATACCTCAAAAAGGAAGTCATTTTGATATGGTTGGTAGGTTGAATGCTTTGTCTTATCTTTTCCTCAAAGCTTCTCAGATTGTCCTTCGCATATTTCTGCATATATTAGTTTTTGCAGGCATGATATCCTTAGTTGCAGATACAGCTAAGTTATCTTACTTGAAGGAGGGTATCCTGCTATTTAGTTTTGATCATTTTAACATTCAAGGCTTGTATTGGAAAACACCCAAATCCATATGCCTAGTTTTTATATATTGAATTCAAAATTCATGGCCAAAAATTTCTGGAAATCATCTCCAGTATTACCAGCATTTGGCCTCTACTTGTTATGTTTCAGTATTTGAGACCTCTTGTTTACTAGATGGACCTGATTCCAAGTTAAACAATCATTTATGTCCCTTGCAGAAGGCCATCAATCCAACAAGAATTTCAAAACCTAGCCGCTAGGGTTCTTGCCCTAGCCGTTCATATGCATGCTTGAAGTGGTCTCAAAGTGGTCACTCTGGTTGGAGCTGAGTGTTCTTGACCAACATCCATCCTTCATCCATCCTTATGGTTGTGTTCTGACATATCCTTCTACNAAGAAATCACATTTGTTTTCCCATTGCAATTGATGCACACTTCAAGGACATATGAACGTGAGCATCAACTTTTTTTTGGTTGCTATGATATTCTAATATCATTTTAACACTCCATTGGAAAAGGTAGAGATTTTAATTTTGTATTGAAGCACAAGTTAATGTGTGAATGCAATATATGTAGAGAGATGATATATGATTGATAGCATCAACATTTTGGTCAATTGATAAAAGAAATGTTTTTTTCTTTAGCTTTAATTTTTCTTTTCCATTATCCAACCTCTTTCCATTATCTGGAACCTCCAAGATATACCATATAGACACATTAAAATTTTTAGTTAAAATTAGAGTATTCATTTTTTGAGAAAAAACAAGATTACTTTTCCATAGGCACTCAAATATTTACTTAAAATTTGTAAAATTTTGATTGCTTCATGTTAGTGATCACTAATATTTGTTGTGTTGATTGACCACTTGTGAATTCAATGCATTTTATAGGCGTATATCTTTCACAGACCCCAACATCTCCATGCAACTCCTAAATTGATTGTTCCAACAAATATAACACCTTAATATTTATAGTAAGTTATCAAGGAAAATATCCTAAATATTTAACCAATATAACAACTTGAAGTTGGATGTTTCCTTTAACCCGCTTAGGGATTATGCTAGACTGAACAAAAAGTAAAAGATCCTAAGAGAGATATATTAAGGCTTTTCCCTAAACTTATATGAGTAGAATATAATTAGTGTAAAACTTAGCACGATAAAGAGCCATTGACGCACGTGCAACCTCCCTAAGGATATTTTATCTTGAATTGGAATTGGCGATAAAGATATAATTAAAAGGTTTTGACCAGCAAATATAGTGTCAATATAGCCAAGAATTAATGATTATATTAATATTATCAAAGCACATTAATATTATTCTGTAGATTTTTTTATCACATACATATTTTGTATATCCATAAAAACTGTGCATGTCTGGTAAATTAAAAAATATATTCACATTTTGAAGATTTTATCATAATATCATGGCAAGGCCTCTAAGTTGAGATCAAAACTTACAGTAGGGAGGTTATTATATGAATACCTCAAAAAGGAAGTCATTTTGATATGGTTGGTAGGTTGAATGCTTTGTCTTATCTTTTCCTCAAAGCTTCTCAGATTGTCCTTCGCATATTTCTGCATATATTAGTTTTTGCAGGCATGATATCCTTAGTTGCAGATACAGCTAAGTTATCTTACTTGAAGGAGGGTATCCTGCTATTTAGTTTTGATCATTTTAACATTCAAGGCTTGTATTGGAAAACACCCAAATCCATATGCCTAGTTTTTATATATTGAATTCAAAATTCATGGCCAAAAATTTCTGGAAATCATCTCCAGTATTACCAGCATTTGGCCTCTACTTGTTATGTTTCAGTATTTGAGACCTCTTGTTTACTAGATGGACCTGATTCCAAGTTAAACAATCATTTATGTCCCTTGCAGAAGGCCATCAATCCAACAAGAATTTCAAAACCTAGCCGCTAGGGTTCTTGCCCTAGCCGTTCATATGCATGCTTGAAGTGGTCTCAAAGTGGTCACTCTGGTTGGAGCTGAGTGTTCTTGACCAACATCCATCCTTCATCCATCCTTATGGTTGTGTTCTGACATATCCTTCTACCCGGTTGTGTATACCTGATTCCTCATGTGGTTGTGTATACCTGATCCCTCATGAGATTGGAATGGTAAGATCACTATAATCCTATGGGGTCATCTTCACTTCGTCTGAAACATGAGGTGATGAGGTGAAATAAAATGCAGAACAAAAGTGGCATTGTCTGCGTTAATTGAAAATCAGGCTTCACACCCATAAAAAAATAAAAATGAAAAGCTTGCACAATATGTGTAATGGCAATGAGGAAATGTGTGTGTATATATATATATATTAATCACTTGAATGTGGTCATCAGGTACAATATGCTATTGCAATGAGGAAAGGTGGCAATAAATATTTGTATATATATTAATTTTGGATAATCACTAGAATGTGTATATAAGCACTCGTTCGCGAGTCGACCTGCACTTTTGCATTTCAGCGTTTCGGAGTAAGTTTTGATGCCATAGTTTCATTTTCTATTCCTTGTTTGTTGTTCAGTGTTTGCATTCTGCAAGTGAGAATGTTTTCTTATTTGTACTGGCATGGTCCTCATATGTTTTCGGTTCCTTATGTGCTTGGGCTACAGGTTCGTAATCGTTGGAGATACATATGTTGTTTGTTGACTCGGTGGTTCTTGTTGGTTTGTGGGTTGCTGGTTCTGTTTGTTTGTCTCGGGCTTATGCTTTGGGGCCCTGGGGGTGCAGCTTAGCCTGTTCGTGCTTTCTCACTATCTGGTGCTTGCTGTTTTCTTTTGTTTCATTCGGCCTTGCAGAGTTGGGGTCCAATGACGGTGGTTGGAGCTTTTATTTTTTCTTTATTTTTTGGATTATTATTGTTTTTTGGGGCGCTTTACGATGTTCGGCCCCTGCACTCAGGAGTCAACATGTAGTTCTGTTATTTACTCTTTCTGTTGAGGTCGATATATGTTATTCTGTGAGATTTTGTTGGTGCTTCAGTGCTGTCATGAAAGAAAATAGTTGCATGCAAAATTATTGGAGGATTATATGTGAAATTGCAATATCTGTTGTTTTCTTGTTAGAATAAAGCATATGCAGGCTACATTTATAGACCATGTATGGTCAGATGTGTCGATATGACATTACATGTTCTTTCTCCTCTACACAGACTATTGTGCGCATGATACAATTTGTGTTCTACTTGAGGTATGATATGTACGACAAAGATTCTGCAAGATTATATTTGGATGTCTGGAAGCATGTCTGGGTAGTTTTCCACAAAATACCAAAAACTTGTATCGTGGGCACAACAATCTATGTAGAGGATAAAGAACATGTATTTCCATCAGTGGAAGCATATCTGAATAATTTTCTGTGGAAAACCATAATTCATTTAGCTATGACCATGCAATTGAGTGATATTTTGTGGCTTGTAATATCTTTTGGGAAGGGAAAACAAAATTACACATTTACATCCATGGATGGAGAAGCACAAAGGTTCATGTTTCTGACTACCTTATAGACTGTTCATTGAGTTTGTTTTACTCTATGTACATTTTTACCAGTTTCTATTCATGTTCATTGTATTTTGTGCGTCCCCACATTCAAACAAACATAATAGCTGGAGAAAACGAGGGAGTCTTGACTGCATCGATTGAAGAGGATATAGAAAGGTGTATTATTGTACTATTATTTCATATTGTGTTGTTTTGTATTTTATTTATGGTCTGTATATGTGTTCACCTTGTTTATTATATGTACATGTTGCGTGCCTTCCTACATGGTAAGTTATCTTCATTACATGCCTTCCCGCATACTAACATGCTTCATGTATGTTGTCTTTTCGCTGCATTGGTACATTTAAACAAACATAATAGATGGAGATGGAGATGGGCTCTTTGGCAGGTAAATAGAATTGTTTCTCTTTCCTTTAGATGTCTTTCGTCATACTAAATTGCCTTCATGTCCATTGCATATTCGGCGTTGGTTCCTTAGAAAGAACAGGTTGATTGGATAGGGAGATGAATTGTTCTGTGCAGCGGCAGAGCGTTTTATGGTACAATCTTCTAAAAGGTATACCAAGTGTGTTGGTAAATTAAATATACAAACTGGGTGGGGGCATATAATATTAGACTTGAAAACGATGGCTTGGCAGCAATGGGCCTTTCTGCCCTCCCTATTTATATTTTTTCCATTTTCTATTATCCCTTTTATTTTCTAATTCATCTGCTTAGTGTGCTTTTCGAAAATGACTTGGTGTGCCTGTTAGTGAACTAATGGTTTCACATCTGTGGTCGCGCTTCTACCTAATTCCATAATTACCTACTTTCTCGATTGCGGGTGTTGGGTTGGCAGGTTGAAGATTTCTCCCCTAGCTTCCGAGGGTTCACGATATACATATTGGCCATGGTGCCCCGCCCTCATGCCCTGTTTACTATCAAACATTTGTCTAGTTAAAAAAATTAGATGCATACAATTTTACGGTTATTTGGTCCTTGCTATGGAAAATATACATTGCATATGTTTCTTTAGTCCTGATGTTCATCTACACATGCTTTCATCAAAAGAAGTTGGACTAGTGACATGGGCATGAGCAATCAGTCATCGCAGACATGTGTAGACTGACAAGGATAAAGGTAAAGATGCATACACTCTTCTCTTACTATGTTTACTAAAAAAATATCCTCGGGTATATATTCATCTATGGAATGGTGGATATGTTGATGTCATCTGCAATACATGGTTTGAAGCTTGCAAGAAGTATCAACAAGTACAAGCGAGACGTCGAACGTGTTGCATGTTCTACAAAATAAGAGGTGTGGCTGCAAAACTCTGGCTCCATAGTTCATGAAATATATGCGTGTACTTGTAGATTTATGCCACTGAAAGAAGAATACAGAAAAAATAAATAAATAAAAAATAATGCACACTACCATTCACTTTAGTTTTTCCTGTTCAAAAATTGTCACCAGGTCTAGAGTTGTAACATCCAAAGTACTATCAATAGAGGGCTTGAACAACCGTTGAACTGGACAAGTGTTCATCGGGTACATAATGGTCATCTATAGCACCTACTTGGACAAGGAAAAAAAAAATAGATTCATTATGCATGCTGACATGACAGACAAGGAGGCCATGATGACAGTGACATTGTCTGTTCCTCCACAACTTGTCCAGAAACATGTAGAAAATATATTGTCGGGTAATGGGATATCCATTGGAAATTTTAATATATTGTTGAAAATAGTATATGACCGTGGTGATTGCGATCGAATTATTTCATTGAACAAAACAAGCATTGTGGAATTTTTTTTTGTTGTTTGTTCCAAATATCGTTTCGTCTCGAACTCTACTATCAGCCAGCTTGCACAAAGCATTGATATTTACCCAATCAGAAAATTGGCACAACTGTCACATTGGCGGGAAAACTTGGCTCGCAACACATTCTCCATATGAAGGATGGAGAGTCGGACAACAACAAGTCAATGGTACTACTTTTCATATTCAGTTATGTCCTTTACTTTCGCATGCACATGTATCTCAGGTAAGTTACACAAATATTGCATTGTTCCATGTTGCAACTACAATTGTTCTATACATATTCAAAATTGTTTTCATCAATCGAACAACAATTGCATAAAGGGAAGATTCCACTTATGTTGTTCAAAAATATAACAAAGAAAAGGGATGTTAGAGAAAGGATCTTTCGGATAACTTAGGCAACATTTGCAATAGAGTTGTGAGCATATATAGTAGAGGATCTGAAGAAACTAGCTAGCTCTACAACTGTTGCACGTATACATCCACAAAATCATCCTCAATTTGCTTATAGAAATAGCCTTCAACAAATTTATGCGGCCTGTTTACTTCGTTTTTATTTTTTTAAGGGGAGGGGGCGGGGGTGTGCAGTTGTGTATTATATTGTTCAATGTATTAATTCTTATGCTCACGTTCCCAGTTTGAAGGTGTTTTAGTTGCAGCCAATGTGTACTCAACCCCCTTTGAACCTATATGTGAAAAATGCAACTCTCTTGCTTTTGCCTCTGCTTTGATAAGTGATGATATGATTGATTGTCTGCGATGTGGTGAAAAATGTCCATATATATATGGGCATTGCATCAATTGTGTCATCCAAACCATTGGAAAGACAAGCGTGCATTGTACAATTAGGAATCCTATGTTACAAAATGTGATTCCTAAGTTGGTAGAGTTGTCGTATGAAACGTATCTATAGAAAAAGGCAAGCAATGTCTACATGTTGTGGGAGCTTCGGATACACAAAAAATTTATCTTAAATGAGGACAATGCAATTTTGCATATCAGTTGAAGAAGGGAAATATATATATATATATATATATATATATATATATATATATATACACCAAACTTTGGTAGGAAACGAAAATATCTTATGTGTCTCTGCAATATTTCTTGAACATCCAAATGAATGTTCGTCGGACTTGGCTAGTTGGGATTACATGCAGATAAGATTGTTGGGTCCAAAACATGGTAAGCATGGAAGAAACCCCATATATCCCATGGCCCCATTATTTTCTACTGGGAACATATACAAGATGCAAGAGAAAATGAATGTGGTGACATCTTTTCTTTTATATCAAATTTTTTGGTGCAAAGGTTGATGGGTCCTACTCTATGGAACTTTCTGGGAGCTTGTTTGTAGCCTGTTTGAAGTTTGGTTGGTTCTTGGTTGTGTGCTTTGTCTCTCAATTTGTATACCGCAGAACTCCAACTATGGTTTGGAGGACACAAAACAATATAATTGAATTTTTTAGCCAACTGGCCTATAGATCCACCTGAAAATTTCTATGGCGTTGTAACACAAATGTAGTATGTGGCTTGCTTTAGCAGATTATGTTGATCGATGAACTTGGTAAAATTATTGTCCTGGAATTATTTGAAATCAACGAATATATACTATGTGAAGTGCAATTGTGCTATCAAATCGAGAAGAGGCCCTTAAAATTCAAATTGGTCATTGTTTTGGCATTTTTGCTTAATCGATGAACTCTGTAAAATTAATGTCCTAGAATAATTTGAAATGAACGAATATATATTGTGAGGAGTGAAATTGTTCTATCATATGAACATGAGGCCCTTAAAATTCAAATTGGTCCTTGTTATGCTTGCAGTGATAGAATTTAAAAAAAAACTTTATTTTCTTTCCTTCATTTTTTTAAATATAAGTGATTTAACATCCTTTAATAATTTAATGCAATTCAATTGTTATCAATATTTAATATTAATAATTTAGTATTTGAAATTAATGTTTTTAGATAAAGTTAGATAGGATGACCATCCATAAACAATTGCAATCTTGAATCTACGAGTCGTGGGGTCCTGTCGATTTGTATGTCCCGAAACTCCGAGTGTTGTTTGGAGGACATGGGACAATAAAAGTAAAATGTTGAGCCAACCACTCCACAATTCTGCTTATCAATTTTTATATCGTGGAAGTCTGGGTGTTATTTGTAGGACACAGAACAATAGAAGCTCAATTTTGATCCTGCCAGGCCGAGAACCCACAATCCAAAAAGTGCCTAAGTATGGAATGAGGGATCTGCATATGTTGTATAAAATCTCATGTCCATAATTTATAAAAGTACATGTTTACTATGTATTGCTCGTTTGTCAAAAAACTTTTATATGACTCGCCCGACTAAATTGTACAAAATTTCTTGTCTAATTAAATTCTGCAATATCAATATTTAATATTAATAATTTAGTATTGAAAATAATGTTTAGATATGTTAGATAGTTGATAGGGATTACCATCCGTAAAAAATGGAAAACTTGAACCCACCAGTCCTCGAGTCCATCTGTCAATTTGTATATCGCGCAACTCCAAGTGCTATTTGGAGGACACAAAACAATGGAAGTGCAATGTTCATCCAGCCAGCCCGCAGGTCTTCTTGTCAATCTGTATATCGCGGAATTGTGGGTTCTTTTTGTAGACCCTGGAACAATAAAGGCCCAATTTCTAGCCCGCCAGCCCAAGAACCCATGGGCCAAAAAGTGTCTAAGTATGGAATGGCGGATCCGTACATGCGTTATAAAAATTTCATGTCCATAGTTTATAAGAGTACATACTTAGTATCTATTACTCATTTTTCGGAAAACTTCTATGTGCGGAAGTTGGCAGATTCAAGACTTCAGATTTCACTTACTTTTATATCACCAGCTTGACCGACCACTTCTCCATTTGATATTGTAATAAACGAATATAAACTGGCCCAAGTCCAATTTTTCTATGACTTAAACACGAGGAACTTAAAATTAAAATAGTTGGCAAGTCTGCATGTGAATTTGTATATTGCGGAAATATGGATGCTATTTGTAGGGCACGGAACAACAGAGGCCCAATTTTGAACCCACGAGCCTGAGAATCCTCCATTCAAATAGTGGCTAAGTATGGAATTATGGATTCGTGTATTCTCTATAAAATCTCATGTCCATACTTTTTAGAAGTACATCTTTACTATGTATTACTTGTTTCCTCTGAATGTTGTTTACAAGACATGGAACAATAAAATTGCAATGTTGAAGGACCCAGTCTGCAGCTTCGGTTGTCAATTTGTATATCGCGGGACTCTGGGTGGTATTTGTATGATACGGATAAATATACACCCAGCTTTGAGCCTAGCAGAACCCTCAATTTATATACCGCAAAACTCTGGGTGCTATTTGCAGGGCACAGAACAACAAAGGTCCAATTTTGAGCCCGCCAGCCCGAGAACTCGTGATCTAGCCCAAGAACCCGTGATCCAAAAAGTGACCAAGTATGGAATGAGGGTTGTGTACACCAACCTCTTGCCCATTTCATATTATACAAAATTTTTGGAACGCAGGTTTCCGAATATGCGGGTTTTTCTTTGAAATAAGATATTTCACATCCTTTTATAATTTTATGTAATTAAATTGTATAATATCAATATTTAATATTAATACTTTAGTTTTGAAAATAAATTTTTTTGGTAGTGTTACATAGTTCATAGGGATTAACATCCGTAAATAATTGCACAGTTGGGCCCGCCAGCCCTGGCATTCATCTGTGAATTTGTATATGCCAGAAGTCTCAGTGTTGTTTGAACGACATGGAACAATAGAAGTGCAATGTTGAGCGAGCGAGCTCGTAAGTCAGCATGTCAATTTGTATATTGCGGAACTCTTGGGTGCTATTTGTAGCTAACTGAACAATAGAGGCTTAGTTTTGATCCTGCCAACCCGAGTAACTGCTATCCAAAGATTGGATTATGTATGGAATGTGGGAACAGTACATGCTTTATAAAATCTCATATCCGTTCTTTCTAAAAATAAATTTTATGTATTGCTCCTTTTTTTCGAAAAATTTCTTGGGAAGGAAGTTGGTGGATTCACGTATTCATATTTTAGTTAATTTTATATCACCAGCCCGATGGACTAACCACTTCCTTGTTTCATATTGTACAAACCACTTTGTTTAATTAAATTGTACAATATCAATATTAAATATTAATAATTTAGTATTCAAAAGAATGTCTTTAGATAATGTCCAATAGTTAATAGGGATTAGCATCCATAGACAATCACATGCTCGAGGCCACCATCCCTGGAGTTTGTCTATCAATTTGTATATTGCAGAACTCCGAATACTGTTTGTATGAAATGAAAAAAAAGGAGTGCAAGTTAGAGCGACCCACCCCGCAGGTCTAATGGACAATTTGTATATTGTGGAATTTTGAATGCTATTTGTAGGCCATGCAACAATGGATGCCCAATTTAGAGCCCACCATTACAAGAAACCGCAATCCAAAAAGTGGCTAAGTATGGAATGCGGAATCCGTACATGTTGTGCAGGAGTGGAATTTAGAGCGACCCACCTCGCAGGTCCGCTGGACAATTTGTATATCGCAGAATTCTGAATGCTATTTGTACACCACGGAACAATGGATGCCCAATTTAGAGCCTGTTAGTAAGAACCCGCGATCCAAAAAGTGGCTAAGTGTGGAATGTTGAATCTGTAGATTCTCTATAGCATCTCATGTTCATACTTTATAGTACATATTTAGTGTGTATTACTCATTTTTTCGAAAATTTCTAGTTTATCTTTTCTCTCTGCTTTTCCTTTTTGAAATGTGGGTACCTACATAGGTAGGTTTAACATTTCGTTTCCATTGTCCCGCCCCCTGCAAGTAGCACTCAGACTTCCGTGATTTAAAAATTTGTAAACAAACCCCCCTTCATCTCATATGCTTTCGATTTTTGTTTACCTGGTCGTGTTATCGCGCAGTTTGTATTTTAGGTTACAAGGCTAAAGGATAAGGATCAAATTGGTGTAATAGGAACCTCCCCACCCAATCTCACCTCGATGGGGGGCTCTTTCTGTTTAGGGAGGTTATCCCAGGGGAGACCTCCTTGGTAACCTGGGGTTTGAAGAGGCAAAGAGTAAAAGGTCAAAAGTTAAGGTTATTCCTCCTCACAGGTTACCACTAGTATCAGATAATCCAGCTAATCACCCAGTAAAGAAGTGAATTCCCTGTTGAGAACACCTGCCCGGAACAAGACAATAACAACACTATATGTATATTTGCAGGTTATAAATTCAAAGGGTTAGTACTTCTTAATTATTTGATTTCATTCAATAAGCAATATAATAGATAGGATAAGGTCAACATTTTACTAATTAGCTAATGAAAATCACCAATTCATCAATATCTATCACAAGATGACCAAGCCAATAGTATTTTCTATCAATAATAGTTCAATAAAGGCATGACGTCATCATTAATTGCTGATTTAGAAGGGTTGCTTCATCAAGTATGACGTCAATCCTAGTTACTGGCGTTAGGGTTAGTTAGGGTTTCAAAATTTGAAAGTTTGAAAGATGATTTTACACACAACAAGCTCAACGTTGGAAAGAATACCAGTGCCTTAGGGTAAATGGAGTCAAAGTAAGGGAAAAAGATTGCAAGAGGATTTAAAATTCAAAGAAAGGAGGGCAAGGTTCTATGGTGTTGCAATAACAGGGCCCCAGAATCAAAACCCTAAGGGAAGGAGGCTTATTCCGGTGTTGCTTAAGAAAGGCCTCATGCTCCTTCCTCTTTCTCTAAACACACTTGGCAAAACAACTAGATTCAAAATACAAATCTAAGGGAGAAAAGTGTTGTAGGAGCAAGGCTTTTCAAAACATAAAAGGTTAAAACCCTAGGTGTAGATTTAACTAGGCCTAGGATGTCTCCTCTCTTCAACTTATACTTTAATGCTAACTCAGAAAAAGGGAGACAAGTGTAGCAATGGCTAGGCTATATCTTCCTTTTTCAATGGCCTAAACAATTTCTCAAGCATGGGGACATATAGCAATGACCTACTAGTATGCTTGCTACTTAGGGTTTCAAGATTCAACAATAAAATAGCAATATAATAGCAAATGTAAGAAATTTAGCCTACAACCATTCACTTAAGAAGTTTTGCATGAAAAATTCACTTACATATCATGAAGAATGCATAATCAAACCCTAGTTGTAAACCTTCCATGAGAGAAACACCATAAATGCCAAGARAAKTCCTCCAAGAAGAGTTKYGCCTCACTTCCAAGACCAAAAATACCAAGMAAAAGGCTAAAAGATAGTCTCTCACAAGAGAGTGAGTTATGTTATTGTCCAAAATGAGGAAAAACGTCCTCTATTTATACCAATCCATGACCTTTGAATTAAAATTTAGGTCATTAAAACAACCAACAAGGCTGACTATAAAATTTACGTTGTTTTTGCATTAACTGCTAGAAAAATGTCATAATATTAGAAAAAAGAGGGACGTCAAGCCCTTTTGAGGGAGACGTTGGCCCTTTCTGGGAAAATCAAGCATCTAGAAGCTAGAAGTTGGCCCTTCTAGGGCTCCTCCAAGCTGCCACATGTGCCAAATAGCTCCATCACACTACCACACGCTCATGATAACATCTTGCTCTACTGGGTGATGTCCTGTCCATCAATGGGAAAACGTTCCATTTGAAGTGGGTGATTCCCCCTAGGCCAGGCTCTGCTAAAGTGTCCAGGGTAGAATGTCCTTCTCTATTCTCATGCAAAGGCTCATCACAACGTTGTCCTGTCTCTGCCATCCAACAACCATCTGATGGGCTCTTTAGCCCCATGGAGGTCCAAGCTAATCATATCCGCATGTGTACTGGTCCACTGGTACCTGTCCGTCGGGTATGGTCCTGCACATCAAAAACTTCGCCCTCCATGGGCTCATCATTCCTCGGGATCATAGCAATTTCAATCATATTTCATCATTAAATTTATCAAATACATGCATAAAACCCCTAGCATATCCTCTAATAGCTCAAAGACATTACACCGATCTACAATACAAAGTTGAAGAAATAGACAGAACAACCTATTGGGCTGATATCCATAAGAAGAGGAAAGTTTCCACAGAAGATCATTCAAGCCATGTTCATGAAGTGATATGGTCTAGGGATGTCCAGTCATAGTGAAGACCAGGGGTAGGTGTTGTCCGTGGGTGCCTTTGTAAGAGGTCAGCTATACCTGTCATGGATGCACTTTTTCTAAGCCCCTTTATTGCCTTTATTCTTTATTTATTTCTTTTTTCTCTCTTTTTACTTCAAGGTCTGACCAGAGGACACTGCCTTGGCATGGTGACCAGAGCTGACAGTGCTACCCACTGGTATTTTCGCAGAAATGATAAGGATGGCTCTTGATGAGACCCCCTTTCCCTTGGCCATGCAACCAAAGGTCATTTCCCTGTCATGGTGACGAGATAATGACAATGTCATACTGCTAGATACCTATGAACATAATGGGCCGATTCGTGATGAGACCTCCCATCCTCTTGGTTAGGTCTTCTTTTATTATTTTTCTTAGGGTCCCTTTTGTTTCTTATCGAGAGGCCTTTTATCGCCTTCTCGGGGATCCTTGGGCGAAGCATCTCTAGGTTTATTTCCTATGGATTTTATCTTTTACCAACTGCTTTTACCCCCTGGGCCTTTAGCCCCTTCTTCCCACAGGATGAATATGTAACCCCTCAAGTAGGTCATCCTAATACCCAGACTAGGGGAATGGGATGGATGTATGGGAGATAAGATGTAAAGTGATAGTATGGTGGGAGCGGACGATGGCTCTTCAAATCCCCTCTGGTGGCTAACCAAAAACCATAAATACAAGCTTGCTAGGGCACCCTGTTAATCCCCCCAACAATGGTCAAGTGGATTAGTGTAAGATCCAAGCAGTTGTCAGAAATGTAAGGAACTTGATGCATATATAAGAAAGTTATAATGATGAAACATGACACATACCATGATACCTTGGACCAATTACTTCATGGAGCAAGAGTCTTTTCTAATGCAAGTCCAAGTCGATGGTGATGGAAGCTGCTGCTGCTAATAGGACAAGTCTGGCGAAGAAGAGGAAGGATGGGCCCTCCAGGGCCATGCTCAGGTCAATCCTGCTCTCGGTACTCCATGTCTAGGACCTGTGGGCCTCGACACATGATCTCCTAGTTATCCCTAGAGATCAGGGATAACATCTGGCTCCAACTCGGGGACATGTGCTCACCATAGAATGCATGAGAACCTCAGCTTCTCTAGCATAAACCTGCAGACCTGCTCACACTTGAAAAGAAACATTAGCAACAAAAGGTGGGGTGGTATTGCCACCCCGCAAAATATAACATGTATAAAACAATCAAGATGAATATAAGGAAACAAACAATAAATGCAGATAGTATAATACACGGAAATTCCTACTACTCATAATTACCTGTATAGTCATGTCCCACCACCTTGGTGGGGTTTGAGGAGACGTTCGTTGATGGGTAATGGGCGCCTTCTTCCTTCCAAGGTGGACAAGTAATATGAGTTATCCACTAATTCCATTCCGACCTTGAAAGGTCTGAGCCATGATTGTGTACTTCCATTTACATTAGTGGGCTCTCCTTTCTGAGTATCCCACATCCATACCAACTCCCCCTCCTTGTATTTTCAGATCTTGTGTTTGGTTGTTCCTTAAACAACCCTGGTGTACTATACTGAGGGGTGTGGATGGGCTTCTGATGTAAAGGCCTCCTATTGGAACGGATGTATCTGCACATTTTCTTCATCCTTTGGTCTTTTTAGTATCTTCAGCATCCCTACTTCTTTGTTTTGAAACTGATCTAGGATTTGTTGATATTCCTCTTTCTTGGGCCACTTGATTTGGTCAAAGTCTTCTTCTGTAGTAAATGGCATGTCTTCTGGAGAATACTCTTGAAGAGTTTGTATCACATCTTTCTGCGCTTCATTCACAGCAGGAACAAAATCTTGTACATGGGTTCCAATTATTGGCATATTGAGTAATCGTCCAGTAGTTCCATCTTTCAAACGCAACAACATAAAGGTGAGATCCATCTCAAGGGACCCGCCTATCATTGCACCAAACTTCCTAGATACCAACATTCCCCACACATCCGAGACATCAACAACTATGATGTCTATGTGAACTGTCTTCTTGGGGAATTCTTTCAACTGTACTTTGACATTTTCAAGAACACCATGTGTGGGTATTTCTTTGGATTCGAATCCACACACGTTTCTGTAAGGCCTGGTTAATTTTAGGCCCATATGTTGCATGAATTTAAGGGACATCATGTTTACACCAGCACCTGTATCCAACATGAAATTGTTGAGGTATTTGTTATTCATCATGAGGATCATGAAGAAAGGTGGATTTTCACCATACTGGATCCTGAAGTGGTCATCTTGTAGCATAATCAGGGGGTCCATAGGCTCAGTCGTTCCCGAAAAGAAGGTGTTGAAGCATTCTTTAATAGAAGGGATCTTGACTGCTTCTTTGAAGAGAACATTTACATGCATCTTCGACAAAGCTCCTTCAAAATAAAAATCAAGGGTAATCTTATCAGCTTTGGGTGTTTTGGGAGGAAGAACCTCAGGATATTTCGACTGATCATTTGTAGGTTGTTTTAGGTTCTTTCTTCGGTATACTTGGACTTCTTGATTTTTTAGCTTTTCTCGTGATTCTTGGTCAAAGGTGTTAATTATTGCTAATATTGTTTCTCTGGTTGCTTCCTTCAGGGCTTGTTGATGTTCTGCATCAATGATGTTTATCTGAGGGAAACTTGAAAAGTAGTCAAAGTTGTTGACTTGTTGTTGGCTGGCGTTATAAGGACACTCATTCTCCCAATGTGCTTCACTGCATTCGAGGCACCAAGGGTTTTCATCAACTACATTTGTAGGGGCCAGAGTATTTGGGACTTCATTTTCATTCTTCATCTTGTAAGTTTGATTCCCCTTTTGGAATGGCCCTTTGAATGGAGGTCTAGGTGCCCGGGTCTAGGATTTTTCAAGTCTTACGATCTGGTTCATCATTTCTTCTTGATTCTTCATGATGCTATTCACTGAAGCTTGTAGCTTACTAATACTGGTGCAAGGGTCTGAAGTAGGCTCAGCATTGTGTACCACTTTCTGCTTGGTGTCTATTTTCCCCTTAGGGTTGGCAAAGGGCTCAATCTTGGATGAAAGGAGATTTCCTTCAATCTTGGTTGCAAGCTCTTGGGATTCTTGAATGGATTGAGGGTCTTTATCTCTAAGGAGATACCCTAATTGGCCACTGAAAGATCTAGTATAAATGTGAACAAGGTAATCATATTTCGGATGGTGGCTTGGGGGAATTCATTGGAGTAAAGATTTGAATATGGTATGAAACTCCCGAATGGATTCATTTTCACATCTGGCAAGGCCATTTAGTCGAGTGAGAGCATGTTCGGATCTTCTATGATACTCCACCTTCTGAGAAAGATTTGCTCGAGTCTATCCATGGTCTTAATGCTTCCATCAGGCAGGCCAAGATACCAACGTCTTGCAGCATCATAAAGGGTAGCAGAGAAGAGCTTCATGACCAAGTCCTCAGCATCATCACTAATGGGGTGAAGCTGAAAAAATGCCCAGAAGTTATTCATATTCTCTTCGGCACTAGTAGCATCAGTGCTGGTAAACTTAGGCAACCACTTCTCATATTTAGGTGGCATTTGCCTAGGGTAGCCAGGTATAGTTGACATGTCTAATGTCTTGAACAAGGTAGATGACCATTATCTCTGGTTGTTGACTAGGTTTGTAGTACTGGTCTGAGAAGTAGACATGTTTAAAGGAAGTCTCTTTCCAAAAAGTGACTTGACAATAGGTGAATTAGCAGGAGTCTTCCTTCTGAAAGTTAGAGGAGGGTTATTGAACCTCCTTCTGGTTTGTGGAGTCACCAGATAGTTTTCCTGAAACTATCAAAGAATACGGGAATAAATTCTTAGTGGAGTCACCAGGTAAGCTTGTAAGAGAAAGGTCTTTGAGGCAAGTCTTACCAAAGGTTTTTTCGTTGAGGAAGATTTAGTGTCCCCGACAACGGCACCAAAATGTTATCACGCAGTTTTTATTTTAGGTTACAAGGCTAAAGGATAAGGATCAAACTGGCGTAACAGGAACCTCCCCACCCAATTTCACCTTGATGGGGGGCTCTTTCTATTTAGGGAGGTTAGCCCAGGGGAGACGTCCCCGGTAACCTGGGGTTTGAAGAGGCAAAGAGTAAAAGGTCAAAAGTTAAGGTTATTCCTCCTCGCAGGTTACCACCAGTATCAGATAATTTGGCTAATCAACCAATAAAGAAGTGAATTCCCTGTTGAGAACACCTGCTCGAAACAAGACAATAACAACATTATATGTATATTTTCAGGTTATAAATTCAAAGGGTTAGTACTTCTTAATTATCTGATTTCATTCAATAAGCAATATAATAGATAAGATAAGGTCAATGTTTTACTAATTAGCCAATGAAAATCACCAATTCATCAATATTTATCACAAGATGACCAAGCCAACAGTATTTTCTATCAAAAATAGCTCAATAAAGGCATGACATCATCATTAATTGCTGAGTTAGAAGGGTTGTTGTGTCAAGTATGACGTCATCCCTAGTTACTGGCGTTGGGGTTAGTTAGGGTTTCAAAATTTGAAAGTTTGAAAGATGATTTTACACACAACAAGCTCAACATTGGAAAGAATACTAGTGCCTTAGGGTAAATGAAGTCAAAGTAAGGGCAAAAGATCTCAGGAGGATTTAAGATTCAAAGACAGGAGGGTAGGCTTCTATGGTGCTATAATAGTAGGGCCCTAGAATCAAAACCCTAAGGGAAGGAGGCTCATTCCATTGTTGCTTAAGCAAGGCCTCATGCTCCTTCCTCTTTCTCTAAACACACTTGGCAAAATGACTAGCTTCAAAGTACATATCTAAGGGAGAAAAGTGTTGCAGGAGCAAGGATTTTCAAACCCTAGAAGGTTAAAACCCTAGGTGTAGATTTAACTAGGCCTAGGACGTCTCCTCTCTTCAACTTATACTTTAATGCTAACTCAGAAAAAGGGAGACAAGTGTAGCAACGACTAGGCTATATCTTCCTTTTTCAATGGCCTAAAAAATTTCTCAAGCATGGGGACATATAGCACTGACCTACTAGTGTGCTTGCTACCTAGGGTTTCAAGATTCAGCAATAAAATAACAATATAATAGCAAATGTAAGAAATTTAGCCTACAACCATTCACTTAAGAAGTTTTGCATGAAAAATTCACTTACATATCATGAAGAATGCATAATCAAACCCTATTTGTAAACCTTCCTTGAGAGAAACACCATAAATGCCAAGAGAAGTCCTCTAAGAAGAGTTGTGCCTCACTTCCAAGACCAAAAATACCAAGCAAAAGGATAAAACTTAGTCTCTCATTAGAGAGTGAGTTATGTTATTGTCCAAAATGAGGAAAGACGTCCTTTATTTATACCAATCCATGACCTTTGAATTAAAATTTAGGTCATTAAAACAGCCGACAAGGCTGACTATAAAATTTACACTGTTTTTACATTAACTGCTAGAAAAATGTCATAATATGAGCAAAAAGAGGGATGTCAAGCCCTTCTAAGGGAGACGTTGGCCCTTTTTGGGCAAATCAAGCATCCAGAAGCCAGACGTTTTCCCTTCTATGGCTCCTCCAAGATGCCACACATGCCAAATAGCTCCATCACACTACCACATGCTCAGGTTAACGTCCTGCTCTACTAGGTGACGTCATGTCCATGAATGGGCAAACGTTCCATCTGAAGTGGGTGATTCCCCCTAGGCTAGGCTTTGCCAAAGTGTCCAGGGTAGAATGTCCTTCTCTCTTCTCGTCCAAAGGCTTATCACAACGTTGTCCTATCTCTGCCATCCAGCAACCATCTGATGGGCTCTTCAGCCCCATGGAGGTCTGAGCTAATCATATCCCCATGTCTACCGGTCCACTGGTACCTGTCCGTCATGTATGGTCCTGCACATCAAAAACTTCGCCCTCCATGGGCTCATCAGTCGTCGGGATCATAGCAATGTCAATAATATTTCATCATTAAATTTATCAAATACATGCATAAAACCCCTAGCATATCCTCTAATAGCTCAAAGACATTACACTGATCTACAATACAAAGTTGAAAAAATAGACAGAACAACCTATTGAGATGATATCCATAAGAAGAGGAAAGTTTCCACAGAAGATCATTCAAGCCATGTTCATGAAGTGATATGGTCTAGGGATGTCCAGTCATAGTGAAGACTAGGGGTAGGTGTTGTCCATGGGTGCCTTTGTAGGAGGTGAGTTGTACCTATCATGGATGCACTTTTTCTAAGCCCCTTTATTTCCTTTATTCTTTATTTATTGCTTTTTTCTTTCTTTTCACTTCAAGGTCTGACCAGAGGACACTGCATTGGCGTGATGACCAGAGTTGACAGTGTTACCCACTGGTATTTTCGTAGAAATGATAAGGTTGGCTTGTGATGAGACCCCCTTTCCCTTGGCCATGCAACCAAAGGTCATTGTCCTGGCATGGTGACCAGATAATGGCAATGTCATACTGCTAGATACCTATGAAGATAATGGGTCGGATCATGATGAGACCTCCCATCCTCTTGGTTAGGTCTTGTTTTATTATTTTTCTTAGGGTCTCTTTTGTTTCTTATCGAAAGGAATTTTATCGCCTTCTCGGGGATCCCTGGGCGAAGCATCTCTAGGTTTATTTCCTATGGATTTTATCTTTTACCAGCTAATCTTACCCCCTGGGCCTTTAGCCCCTTCTTCCCACAGGATGAATATGTAACCCCTCAAGTAGGTCATCCTAATGCCCAGACTAGGGGAATGGGATGGATGTATGGGAGATACGATGCAAAGTGATAGTATGGTGGGAGTGGACGATGGCTCTTCAAGTCCCCCCTAGTGGCTAACCAAAACCCATAAATACAATCTTGCTAGGGCACCCTGTTAATCGCCCCAGCAATGGTCAAGTGGATTAGTGTAAGATCCAAGCAGTTGTCGGAAATGTAAGGAACCTGATGCATATATAAGAAAGTTATAACAATCAAACATGACACATACCATGATACCTTGGACCAATTACCTCATGGAGCAAGAGTCTTTTTTGATGCAAGTCCAAGATGATGGTGATGGAAGCTGTTGCTGCTAATATGACAAGTCTGACATAGAAGAAGAAGGATGGGCTCTCCAGGGCCATGTTGAGGTCAATCCTACTCTCAGTACTCCATGTCTAGGACCTGTGGGCCTCGAGACATGATCTCCTAGTTATCCCTAGAGATCGGGGATAACATGTCCTCTTTCCAAATGTCTCATGCTTTTATATACAAAACCCTAGGTTTAGCAAGATACAAATTGCCCTCTTTCTATTGTGGATCTATTGTTCCCCTACCCACAAACAACAACCAAAATTCTGTGACATACAAATTGACGGCCGATATCTATCACTAAGATGCAATATGACCATCAACCCTTCACGTCTCATGGGTATATCTTCTTCCCTTATTCTTTTCTAACTCGCCCAACCGCTTTCCATACTTAGGTATTTCTTTGAATCAGTTTCATGGGTTAGCCGGTGCCTTGCCACAATTCACCATCATCACTGCCTTTGTACTTGTTTCTAGATACACAATAATTAAGCTTTAATGCAAGTAGTTCATCCTGCAGGAACCATTAGGATTGTCATTAATTTCCAGAAGTCCAGATAAGATTTGTCATTACTACGAATTAAACTAAGATTTTCACACAAGTATGTTATCCTTTCCAAGTATTCATTTCAAACACGATGCAATCTGTTTTTTATGCATCGACGGTTTGGCACTTTTAAGAAATTTTTAATTCTTAATCTCTCTTCATCGTCACCACCACCTTTGCAGTTTTTTCTAATTATGCAATTAGTAAGCTGTGATGGTGACAACTCATTATGCATGAACCCTAGATATTTTCATTGATCAGTGAAAGGATTGAGGAGATATTCCATTGATACACATTAAACCATAATTTGCGGAGGGTTATATTATCCCACCCCTATTTTCATTTCAAACATCATCTCGAGCAAACAAAAATTCTTGTTAAGTTGTGGCAGCAGTTCTGTCCAGATACAGTAAACATATTGGGGCATAATGGACATAGGTTCCACTATTCCAGGGCATATTCTTACTACTCATCTCCTTCCGCCCAGGAGCAAAAAAGGAGATGGTCCCTTGGTACAACGAGAGATATATTTCAAACCAAAGAATTCCAAGGCAAACCTGCCTACTCAGAGAACTTGTCTATTTCCATTCATGGCTGGCGCAGATGTTGATGTAATGAATTTCAAGCCAAAAGAAGATGATCTGATGGGCGATGATACGGTAATGGATGCTGGAAATGCAGAGACTCTTCCCACTCCTGCGACCAAATTGAAATCAACCATAACGAATGGAACTTTCTGGCTCATTTATGGAGGTCCTAACAACACCAAAAGGAGTTTCAGAAAATAAACCGATAGTAAACGCAATAGCCACTTTGCAACGCAAAAATAGGAATTCCAAAGTTCCAAATTAGTTTGTTCTGGGGGGAAGAGTTTCACTATTAAGTAATGATATGTTGATTCTCCCATAGATATATTTCAAGCCAAAAATTTATTCACTTGCAAGACTAGTGTCCTGTTCTCTGGATGTACAATTAACATCTTTGGGAATCAGGTCCAAAACCCTCACTGCTGCAAGGCATTTTTCTACTAGTCATCTGCTTCCACCCAGAATGGACTAATTTGGGCCTTTGAAATTACACGTGCAACTTGTGCTCCTGAATGTTTTTTTACTATGCAGAGACAATTTCGGCTAAGGGCTATTCATTTTCCCTGCAACATTTTTCGTATTCTTCCTCATGGGAATCTTTAGAAAATTATCAATTTCAGCCCAGGATGATTCATCAAGGAGAAAACTACGAGGATATTGCATACTGTATATCCCTGTAACACCCTGTTTCCCCCAGCTTGTAAATATAACTGGACTAGCCAAGAACTATGGCAAACTCATAAATGTGAATATGTGATGTAAATGGACCTTGAGAAAAAGGTCAATGAATGTGAATAACATTTTGAATTTATTGTAGGACTCTTGAGAGGGGATGTGCAGAAAAAGAGACCACGATGGCAGTGGAAGGTATCTGGAAAGGTGGCGTTAACTTCCACCGAGAATTAATACCATATTTGGACTCCACTGGCTCGGAGAACCAAAAGCGGCTCACTGGCCCTGAATTAAATGTCTCGCAGGCTGGTAGGTAGATGGTTTAATGAGGGATGGGAGGTGAACCTTCCATCCGTAGAGCCGTCAGGCCTGATCAGCGTGAGGTTAATCGCGCCACATGCAACCTCGCAAGAGCATAAGGCGTGGGGTAGAAGCGATTGCGAGAGCAGACACGAGGGGAGAACTCTGGAATTATGCAGAGTGAGTGATAGCAGAGAGGAAGGATTACAACCTTCACTCCTGGTCACTAGGAAATAGAGACGCAGTCTCACAGCATCGTGGTCTTAGCTCGGGGGTGGCTAGTGGTAAATCCGTTAGGAGTCGCTAGGCCTACGGTTGGGTGGAAACGAGCACCCCTCTCAGCAGTTGCATAACCCCTGGTGTTATTTCTGATAAGTTTTTTGCCTCTGGCATCTTGAAATAAATATATATGTGTTTATTCTAATGATTATGCCCATAAGCTGTGAAACTCTGAATGAATTCATTGTAAGAATGTCTGTAGGATGTTTTGATTAGTACTAGTAGTTGTATATTTGTATAGAAGAGACTATATATGGCATATGTCCTCATGAATTGTTATTTACATGTGTACTGATCTAATTCAGACTTCATGTCTGGTTCTCGGATGGATGACATCCTTATATACCTCAGGTAGTACCCTGAGTAACTCTCCCCATAGAATTACCTTCCTTGAAAAGCCCATCAAGAACTGGGAAGGCGGTTGTGAAGGCGTAAGGCCTTAGTAACCCTGCATAAGAAGGAACGATCCTCTTGAAAAATGAGATGAAAAAATAAGGATGAAGTAACGAATCAATGGGTGAGATCCCGTCGGGAGATCTATGTTCACTCATGACCATCATATCAGAGGAAGAAGCTGGAGTGTTAAGTTCTTTAACCCCGATAGGTATTAATCGATGGACAAGATTTCATTGGGAAATCTTTGGTCACTCATGACCATTATATTTGGTAAGAGGAAGCTGGAAAGTTAAATACCTTATCCCTGATAGGTGTTGGCCGATGGATGAGAGTCTATCGGGAAATCTACGGACACACCCGACTATTGGATTGGTAGGAGAAGGTAAGGTGTCAAAATGCCTTACCCCTTTGTTTTCTATGTCTTCGTGGGCAGTGAGGAATTTGGGATCATAGATATCCAAGGTCCATTAGATTATCTGGACCGTGGATCTTTTCCATGTCCAAGGATTCGTGGAAGAATGCATGGGTAGGAACCGATCTGGGCTGTTAGATCTCAGCAGGAAAAACCTGACAGTCATTGGATCTATCCGGAGTTACCCGTAAATCGAGATTTTCCATGATTAAAATCCTAGGATAGATTTGAGCCGTCCAATTAACGAAGGCCACGTGTCATAAGATCTCCCATTTTGGGAAATCAGGAATCGCAGAATCGAGATTCATGTTGACAAGAGATCAGGACTTTCCATTGTGGAAACCTCGGGATAGAACTGAGCCATCCGATTGGTGGAGGTCACGTGTCATAAGATCTCCCATTTTGAGAAATCAAGAATCGCAGAATCAGGATTCCTGTTGACAAGGGATCATGACTTTCCATTGTGGAAACCCCGGAACAGTTGTGGACCGTCCAATTTAAGGAGGCAACGTGTCGAGAGATTATCCGTCTCGGGAAATCGAGGATCGGGGATTTAGGAGTTCTGTTGACAAAAACTCGGGCTCTTGCCTTGACAAATCCCGATCCATAATGTTGAGACAATGGCATGTGGCTAAGTCCCAACAGATGAACAAGATTCCTTCGGGAAATCTCAGGGTCCATAACGACCATCCGATGTGAGGAAGGGATGCCAGTTTTACACTGGGGCGCGAATGCACATTAGGGTAAGTAGCGAGCAGATCTGGATGGCCAGAGTCCACCTGCCCAGATCTACGGTTGAGAATGCATTCCAGATCCCCCTTGCCATTCTGCTTTTAATTGGGGGGGGGTCTGGAATTAGACACGCAACTCTCGAACGGTTGAGATTAATTCATCATGATCAACGGCTCTCAGGTGGATTCTGGACCCCCCTTGCCATTCTACCTTTAATGGGGGATGGGGGGTCTGGAATAGTGTGGCATGTGAAGTGGGGACCCTCCTTTCCTGATGACTACCATGTCACAATTCCCCTCTGCCACATGTACTCCACTTAATCGTGCGACGGGGCCTGTTCTCATTGGCTGTTCTCTACCCCTGTAGTGATTCGTCCCTATTGGCCAGTCGCTAGCCCTGTCGAGGTTTGGCGGTTGCAGAGTCGAACGATTCGACATCACTGTAGCGACAAGGCGTGAAATACAAAATACACTGTGCTTATTTGAACTGTGATCATGACCCGCAATCACATGGGAACGGAGAGAGAAAGAGCCAGCTTGCGCTAAGCCTCCATAGGTAATTCAGGGGTTTGATTCTATGAAAATCAACGAAAAATTTGATTGAGGTAGTAGGTATGTGACAAAGTGGTATCAGAGCATGGTTACAACACTCGCCCTGATTGGGCTCATGAACGAGTTACACATAAGCTCCGTTCGGAGTACTCCTACGAAGAGCAACCCCTAACGTAACTCTCTTGTCCAGGATTGAAAACTTGGAAACGAGAACTCGACTGTGCATGCAGGTGAAAGAATTATAAATTATGCATAGATTATAAAAGTATATCTAACTCTTGACTAACAATCAGCGTTTGTCTTTTCACCTAAGGGGATGATCAGCCACGGGAATTTATAGACGTAGAGAATGGTGACTCGCCAAGAGATGGGAGAAGGCTCCCACAATAGAGATGAAGAGTCTGACAAAAGAAGAGCGATAGGAACCCCTCCAAACCTAGCCTAGACTATGAGGAGTCTCATGGTTGAGTTGCAAAGCTGCAAGGCCAACAATGAAAGGATGATGAAAGAACAAGAAAAGAAAACTAAAATTAATGCAGTGTTACTGCAGAGCTTATCCGACCTACAGCGACAAATGCAGCATGAACCTGAAGTGCAGAAACATTGTTGTATCAGTGGCCACACTGAGAGGAGCACCTCAAGAAAGGTCCACACCAGAGGTAAAGGACTAGTGCCAGATGATTCCACAGAGAAGGAAGTGGGCGATTCAAAAGGCTCTTCTAGTAGTAGGACCAGTTCCTATTCTCGAAGAAAACAAAAGAAGCAAAATACTTCCAAGGGTCATAAATTTGAGGAATTCAGAAAGGCCAAACCTCCCTCCTTCGACGATGAGATAAAGAAGGGAGAGGAAGCCGAGGCATGACTACTTGGACTGAAGAAATATTTCAGATTCCATGATTTTTCAGAGAATTTGAAGGCCCGAGTGACCACTTTCAATCTGAATGAAAAGGATTCCTTTTGGTGGGAAGACCTTAAGAATATGAAAGGGGTCCGCGAGGAGGACCTGTCATGGAAACAATTTGAAAAGTACTTCCGGAAGAAGTATTTTTCGGAAAGATATTTCGACGAGAAGGCTAAAGAGTTTTATGAACTCAAACTGGGGAAACTCACTATAGAGGAATATGTCAATAAATTCCTCGACTTATTGAGATATGTACCTTAATTCAAAGTAGAGAAGGCGAAGGCGCAACGCTTCATCAGTGGGATACCCAAGGAATACTGGAACTGAATCGAATTCGACGAGCCAAAGACCTTAGAAGACACTATTCGAAAAGCAACATATTTTCATGAACAATATGGACATCGGGTAGAGTCTCGTGGAGACTGGAAACAGAAGAGTGGTTCGAGATTTCAGAAAAAGGGGATCAAATCCTCAGGATTTAAAAACTACAAGAAGAACCCTAGAATGAACTTTCCATCCCGGAGTGTACTCCAGCAGAACTTTCCATCATCAGGTGGAAATAAAACTTCTGGACCTATACCAGTGAAGACTGATAACCCAAAGAGAGAACCTTTGAAATGTTGGGGTTGTAGAGAAGAGCATCTCCTGAGAGACTGTCCACACTGACAACACAACAGTCGGAAAGTTTATAACATTCAGGAAGCTACCATAGTCAATGATGCGGCAAGGAGTGTGCCGCAGATTTATGCAGCATTGGATAATAACCAAGCTGACCACCAAGCTTCAGTGGTGGAAATAGAAGGTATGATTTTGAACCATCTGGTGTCTGTTTTGATTGACCCTAGTTCAAATTTGAGTTATATAGCCCCTAAAGTTGTTGATAAGTGTAAGCTATAGCCACGAAAACAAACTAAGCCATGGTTGGTACAGTTAGCCACTAACACCAAAAGAAAGGTAGTAGAGGTCATACTAGCCTACCAATTAATGTTGGGTGAATTCCCCACCCAAGCAACCCTTAATGTATTACCCCTGGGATCATATGATCTGTTGATTGGTATGGACTGGTTGGCCACCCATAAAGCTATACTGGACTGTTACCATAAAACCTTAGAATGTGTGAGCAAATAAGGAAAAAGGATAACCCTTCAAGCGATCCGAAAACTGGTCTCAGTGAGACAAATATCAGCCCTGCAAATGAGAAATTATTGTCGAAAGGGATGTCTCCTATATGCAATACAGGTGTTGAAAACAATCGAAGGTACTAAACCAATCCCTGATGATCACCCTATCCTGAGAGAATACAGAGATGTGTTTCCGGAAAAGGTATCGGGTCTACCTTCGAGAAGAGACATTGACTTTTCAATAGAGCTCGCACCAGGAGCAGTGCCGATGTCTAGGACACCCTACCAGATGAGAACACCTAAGTTAGTTGAACTCAAATTACAATTGAAAGAAATGTTGGATAAGGGTTATATTCAACCCAGCGTGTCCCCATGGGGAGCACCAGTCCTATTTGTGAAAAATAAGGATGGAACCCTTAGAATGTGTATAGATTATAGAAAACTTAATAAAATAACCATAAAGAACAAGTACCCCATGCCCAGGATCGATGATCTATTTGATTAGTTGGGAGGTGCGTCTATTTTCTCAAAGATTGACTTGAGGTTGGGATACCATCAAGTCTGAATCAAGGGTGAAGACATCCATAAAACTTCTTTCTGGACACAGTATGGTCACTATGAGTTTGTGGTAGTGCCATTTGGGTTAACCAATGCCCCTGCCACTTTCATGTGCTTAATGAACAATTTGCTCAGTAAATTTTTAGATAAATTTGTACTAGTTTTTATTGATGACATATTAATCTACTCTAAGAATAGAGAAGAACATGAAGAGCATATTAGACGTGTGCTGCAAGTGCTAAGAGAGCATCAACTCTATGCTAAATTCGGAAAATGTGACTTCTTTCATAAGAAAATACATTACTTGGGACATGTTCTGTCCAAGGAAGGGGTAGCAGTAGATCCTGACAAGATTAGGTCTATCATGGAATGGCCTACCCCAAAGGATG
>JZKD02S0877749.1:821932-855658 GCA_000966675.3 Picea glauca
AAGGAATCACAACACCTTGTCTCCTGTAGATTTCATTTACCTCTGCAAGTGTGTTAGCCAGGGATTGGGTTAAGGGTTCCTGCTCAGAAAGGAAAGAAACCAAAAACACCCTGTTGTCTGTAGACTTTTATTGATGCTAGTCAGAAACTGGCTTAGGGATTCTTGCTCAGAAAGGAAGGGATCATACTACCCTGTTCTCTGTAAACCTCAACCTCATAAGTGTGCTAAAAACAGAAATAAGGCTCAAGGCTCCTGCTTAGAAAGAAAGGAACTAGGTGGCTTTGTTCTCTGATAGATAGAGTTAATTGTTTTCTGCATTACTATTTTCATGAAAGAGTGTTAGTACTGAGTCTTTGTTTGAGAGTAAGGGTCCTATTCTCTGATTGTAGAATAGTTGTTCTTTCCCATTGCAGTGTTATTTAATGTAATCCAGGATTCTTAGATTGAACTTTAAGGAATTGCAATAGGGGAATTACTTTCCTGTAATTTAATCCAGAGCTTCAGTTCATTCAAGCAAGTATAAATAGTATGAATTTCTTTACTACAACATTAAGTCGCTTTTTGGAATTGAGCATATACAGTGCGTGGCTATTTGTGAAATAAAAGACTTACCTGGGTTGATAATTTATGTATCACTTGATTGTTTAAATCAATTAAGAAATTATAGTGACCAACAGAAACATCTACTAACCCATGCTCTTGTGTTGAAAATCGCTGACCCAGAAGCTGACTTCCTTGTGTGCACAGATGCCTATAAGGAAGGGCTCGAAGGAGTCCTTATGTAGGAAGGAAAGGTGATTTGCTATGAATCCCGAAAATTGAATGAACATGAGGTCAACTATGTGACTCATGATCTAGAACTGGTTGCCATAGTGCATGCCTTAAAAATGTGGAGGCATTACCTCTTGGGAAGAAAATTTGTACTTATGACAGATCACTATGGATTACGGTATTTGTTAGACCAACCAAATCTCAATGCTAGACAAGATATATGGATGGCCCTCCTTAGCGAATTGGATTTTGAAATCAACCACATCAAAGGGAAGGAAAATAGGGTGGCCGATGCCCTCAGCAGAAGCATGAAAACAATTCACCTGGTAGTGGTGAGTACCTGCGAGACAGATGTCAAGAATAGAGTCAGAAATGCACAGGAGACAGATTCCTTCATTCAGACGGTGACCCTGTACCTACAGCAAGAACCCTCTGGAGTAAAACATGAAGGCTACCAATTGAATGAAGGAGGTCTGCTCGCCTATAGAGATAGAATGTGCATTCCAAATCATGACGACTTGAAGAGGTTCATCATGGATGAACTACATAAAAGACCCTACACTGGTCACCAAGGATACCAAAAAATGATCACTGCCACCCGGAAACAATTTTATTGGCCTGGATTGAAGAAGGACATAGCCAAATATTTGGCCCAATGCATACAGTGCCAACAGATTAAAGAAGAACATCGACACCCAACAGGACTATTACACCCTTTACCCATCCTAGAATAGAAATGGGAAACCATCTCCATGGATTTTATCACTGGATTACCAAATTCAACCAAACAAAATGATGCCATTATGGTGGTGGTGGATAAACTGAGCAAGTCTGCCCATTTTATCCCCATCAAATCAACCTGCAAGGCGATAGATATCACCCAGATATTCATGAAAGAGGTGTTCAGACTGCATGGTATGCCGAAAGAGATAGTGTCTGACAAAGACACAAAATTTACTTCGAATTTTTGGAAATCACTAATGGCGGGATTGGAGACCAAATTGTTGTTCAACACCGCCTACCACCCTCAAACCAAAGGATAGACAGAAAGAGTGAATCAAATATTAGAGGATATGTTAAGGATGCATGTAATGCATCAACCCAGGAAATGGGAAGACTACTTGCCATTGGTAGAATTTGCCTACAACAACGACTACCAAGCATCCTTAAATATGAGTCCCTTTGAGGTTCTCTATGATAGACAGTGTAATACTTCAGTCAGGTAGAGTAATACTATAAATAGGATTTCTTTTGGACCCAACATGTTGAAGGAAATGGAACAGCAAGTGACTCAGATAAAACAAAATCTGAAGGTCGCTTAGAACTGACAGAAAAGTTATGCTGATCAAAAGAGAACTCCAAGAGAGTTCAAAATGGGAGACCATGTATATCTCATAATTAAGCCCGAAGGAGTTCCCTGAAAATGGGAGCTTGTGACAAGTTGGCACCCCGGTATTGTGGACCCTTTGACGTTCTGGATAGAGTGGGACCTGTAGCCTATCGGCTAGCACTTCCTCCCATAGTAAAAGCACATAATGTTTTCCATGTTTCATTATTGAAAAAATATGTACATGATGCTAATCATATAATTGACTGGTCTGTGATCCAGGTGGAACCGCAGGGAGAATTTCTACCAGAACCCCAATGCATATTGGACAGAAAGGAAACCCCTCTCCGGAACCGAACCATTGCACAAGTCAAGGTGCAGTGGAAGCATTTCGGCCTAGATGAGGCTACATGGGAAATGTAGGATGCCATGAGACAGGCATATCCGATTTTGTTTACTTCTGTACATACCATTCATGTTAGTAGATAAGAACATCGAGGACGATGTTCCTTTTAAGGGGGAGGGAATTGTAACACCCAATTTCCCCCAGCTTGTAAATATAACTGGACTTTCCAAGAACTATGGAAAACTCATAAATGTGAATATGTGATGTAAATGGACCTTGAGGAAAAGGTCAATGAATGTGAATAGCATTTTGAATTTATTGTAGGACTACTGAGAGGGGATGTGTAGAAAAAGAGACCACGATGGCAATGGAAGGCACCTAGAAAGGTTGCATTAACTTCCACCGATAATTAATACTGTATTTGGACTCCACTAGCGCGGAGAACCAAAAGCGGCTCACTGAATCTGAATTAAATGTCTCACAGGTTGGTAGGTAGATGGTTTAATGAGGGATGGGAGGTGAACCTCCCATCCATAGAGCCGTCAGGCCTGATCAACATGAGGGTAATCACGCCACACACAACCTCGCAAGATGATAAGGTGTGGCATAGAAGCGATTGCGAGAGAAGACGCGAGGGGAGAAATCTGGAATTATGCAGAGTGAGTGATAGCAGAGAGGAAGGATTGAAACCTTCACTCCTGGTCACTGGCAAACAGAGACGCAGTCTCACAGCATCGTGGTCTCAGCTCGGGGGTGGCTAGTAGTAAATCCACTAGGAGTCGCTAGGCCTACGGTTGGGTGGAAACGAGCACCCCTCTCAGTAGTTACATAACCCATGGTGTTATTTCTGATAAGTGTTTTTCCTCTGGCATCTTGAAATAAATATATATGTGTTTATTCTAATGATTATGCCCATAAGTTGTGAAACTGTGAATGAATTCATTGTAAGAATGCCTGTAGGATGTTTTGATCAGTACTAGTAGTTGTATATTTGTATAGAAGAGACTATATATGGCATATGTCCTCATGAATTGTTATTTACATGCGTACTAATCTAATTCAGACTTTATGTCTGGTTCTCGGATGGACGACATCCTTATATACCTCAGGTAGTACATTGAGTAAATCTCCCCATAGAATTACCTTCCTTGAAAATCCCATCAAGAACTGAGAAGGCAGTTGTGAAGGCGTAAGGCCTTAGTAACCCTACATAAGGAGGAACGATCCTCTTGAAAATCGAGATGACAGCATAAGGATGAAGTAACGAATCAACAGGTGAGATCCCGTAGGGAGATCTGTGGTCACTCATGACCATCAGATCAGAGGAAGAAGCTGGAGTGTTAAGTGCTTTAACCCCGATAGGTATTAATCGACGGATGAGATTTCATCGAGAAATCTGTGGTCACTCGTGACCATTAGATTTGGTAAGAGGAAGATGGAAAGTTAAATACCTTATCCCTGATAGGTTTTGGCCGATGGATGAGAGCCCGTCGGGAAAACTGTGGACACACCCGACTGTTGGATTGGTAGGAGAAGGTAAGGTGTCAAAATGCCTTACCCATTTGTTTTTTGTGTCTTTGTGGGAAGCGAGGAATTTGGGATCGTAGATCTCCAAGGTCCATGAGATTATTTTGACCGTGGATCTTTCCACATCCAAGGAGTCGTGGAAGAATGCATGGGTAGGAACCGATATGGGTCGTTAGATCTCGGTAGGAAAAACTCGACAACCATTGAATCTATCCGAAGTTACCTAAGGGTTAAAGACCCCTCGTAAATCAGGATTTTCCATGATGAAAACCCCAGGATAGATCTGATTCGTCTGATTAACAGAGGCCAGGTGTCGTAAGATCTCCCATTTTGAGAAATCGGGAATCGCGGAATCGAGATTCCTGTTGACAAGAGATCGAGACTTTCCATTGTGGAAACCCCGGGATAGAACTGAGCCATCTGATTGACGGAGGCCACATGTCATAAGATCTCCCATTTCAGGAAATCAGGAATCGCGGAATTAGGATTCCTGTTGACAAGAGATCGGGACTTTCCATTGTGGAAACCTAGGAGCAATTATGGAACATCCAATTTAAGGAGGTGACGTGTCAAGAGATTACCCGTCTCAGGAAATCGGGGATCAAGGATTCAGGAGTTCCATTGAAAAAAACTTCGGCTCTTTCCTTGACAAATTCCGATCCATAATGTCGAGACAATAGCATGTGGCTAAGTCCCGATGGACGGACAAGATTCCTTCGGAAAATCTCAAGGTCCATAACGACCATCCGATGTGAGAAAGGGATGTCAATTTTACGATGGGGCACGAATGCGCATTAGGATAAGTAGCGAGCAGATCTGGATGGCCAGAGTCCACCCACCCAGATCTATGGCTTAGGATGCATTCTAGAGCCCCCTTTCCATTCTTCTTTTAATGGGGGGGGGTCTGGAATTGGACACGCAACTCTCGAATGATCGAGATTAATTCATCATGATCAATGGCTCTCAGGTGGATTCCAGCCCCCCCTTGCCATTCTGCCTTTAATGGGGTGGGGTTTGGAATAGTGTGGCATGTGAAGTGGGGCCCCTCCTGTCCTGATGACTACCGTGTTGCAATTCCCCTCTGCCACCTGTACTCCACTTAATCATGCGACAGGGCCTATTCTCATTGGCTTTTCTCTACCCCTGTAGGGATTCATCCCTATTGGCCGGTTGCTAGCCCTGTCGAGGTTCAACGGTTGCAGAGTCGAACAATTCGACATCACTGTAGCACCGATGCATGAAATACAAAAGACACTGCACTTATTTGAACTGTGATCATGACCCGCGATCACATGGGAATGGAGAGAAAAAGAGCCAACTTGCGCTAAGCCTCCATAGGTAATTCGGGGGTTTGATTCTGCGAAAATCAACGAAATTTTTTATCAAGGTAGTAGGTACGTGACAATCCTGTGCCATGATGATTCAATGTTTTGGCCCGAAGAACTGGGTCCAATTTCTATGGATAGATGTACAACAATCAGTGTTTTTCTTATTTTCTTAAATGGATTTGCTATTAAAAAATCATTTCCTTGGACTCTTCGTTCCTTCTTCTTTTCTAGATTTAACGTCTGTTCTCATTGGCATGGTTCGGTGCTCTAGTAGTTCTTAGATATAGTGTTTACTTGGGTTATTTTTTCTAAGATGGAACATCTAACAATTATATGAAAATGTATTGTGTCAATCCACCATCCTTTTATGAAAACAAAAAATGGATTACATAGTTTCAAACCAACGTTCAATTCTATTTGTAATGCAAATAGAACATAGCAATACCAATGTACATTCTTGTAGCAAAATCATTATTCTTGTTTCTAGACATGTAATTATTAAGTTTTAATGCTAACAACCCATAATGTAAGAAGTTTAATACTTGAGTTAATATGTTGCAATCATGGAAGAATGTATTAAGAACACAGTTACACCCACACGTTCCAATAAAATCTAATCTTCAACAAAACATTTGCTGCCAATTAGTAGAAAATGAAGTTTAGTAGTTAAGTTAATATGTTACAGTCATGGAAGAATGTATCAAGAACATACTTACATGCACGGGCTGCAAAAAAATCTAATCTTCAACAATGCATTTGCTGACAATTAGTAGAAAATGATGGTTTTGCAACAATGGGGTTTCTTTGAAACCAATTCGCGCTTACGAAAACGGTCTTCCACCTTTCTATTTTCCCACTCTTTTATTCCTTGTACTTTCTCTTCCTAGTTACTTAATCGGTTTTTTTTTTCTGAAAATGCCTTGCCGCGCGACTTGACAGATTCACGCATTTCCAATGAGTGCTACCCCTTTCTTTAAATTGACTCTCTATTTTTCTTTGTCCTACAACTAGCACCCAGAGTTCTGTGATATACAAATTGACACATGGGCTTGTGTGCTAACTGGGTCAACATTGCACTTCTACTTTTTTGTAACCTCCAAACAACATTCGAAGCTCCATGATATTCAAATTGACAGACGGGCTCTAGGGCTGGCGAGCTCAAGATTGTCTTTGTTTACGGATGGAAAAGTGCTAAAATGAGCCATACCACATTTTCCCCACAGAAGCAATATTAAAGAGAAAAGCATTTCCTCTATAGTTTTGTGTCCTACAAACAACACCCATAGTTCTGCACTATACAAATTGACAGTCGGACTTGCAGGTTGGTTGGCTAATAAAATGCCTCGCAGTTCGGCAATATACAAATTGACAGATGAAGCATACAAGAAATAACCAATTAAACTTGCAGATCATGTTCTTGGTTGTTGTTTTCTGTTCCCGCCAACTTCGCAATTTTGTTCCGTTTATCTTTTCCCTGAACTTTTTCTTTTTCCTCACTTATTCGCTTTTTCAAAAATATATGGTTGCATGTGTGGGTGGTGTTGTAGGTTCACACTTGCACTCGTCCTATTTTATCGTGACACCAACCGACCTCTTCCCCATTTCATACCCAGAAACTTCTTCGACCACGAATTCCCGGTAGGCGGGCTATAGATTGGACTTTTGTTGTTCCATGGCCTGCGAACAATACCATCACTTCCTCAATATACAAATTTGAAACCAAACTTAGATCATACCCTCTTCCATATTACGGTCCACCTATCATGCCCTCTTCCGTGGTATACATTTTGCACTGAAAACTTCCTAGAAATACAATTTAACCGTCGGGTCCTCACATCTTTTGTGGAACTACTATCACCCCATTTTGAAGCCCGTCTGTCCACTTTCCATACTTCACCATTTATTCGAATTTCTTTGATGGATAGTTAGTTTAGTGGGTTGAAGAAATATTCAGTTCCTAGTTGTTGTTTTCGGTGCCTGTGCCCCTTTGCAATTAGCAATTGCAAATTATATATAAGATCTTATTTCTAGGCATGCAATTAGTAATTTCCCTATTCCATACTTAGCCACTTTGCCGAAATTCCACAAATATACAAACCAGTCGCTGAACTGCCCCATCATCATCTCTTCCTTTTTACACATTTTGCACTAAAAAATTTTGACTTTGCCAGAATTCCGCAAATATACAAACCGTCGCTGAACTACCCCATCATCATCTCTTCTGTTTTACACATTTTGCACTCAAAAATTCTGATACATAAAATTTGACCGTGCAACACTCGCCTATCCTGAGTATCCCCATAAAACTTTTTTGAATCTCGTCCAACCACTTTTCATAGCTTTCCATTCTTTCCTTGCTCTCCGTTGTCTCTGTCACCTTTGCAATTGTCTAATAAAAGAATTATATATGCATAAATTGTTTCTAAATATGGAATTACTAGCATTTAATTCTAGTAGGTCATCATGCAGGAACTGTATAGATTGTCATTGATGGGTGAAAGGCTCAAGGAGATCTCCTATTGATGTGCATTAAACCAAGATTTGCGGGGGGGTTATATTATCCCTTCCAAGTGTTGATTTTAAAATCATGAAATGTTGTTCACACGTCATGGCCTTCGCACATTCACGAAACCTCCAATGATCCAGGTGGATATTGGTGGCCACCCACCTTTTCCAACTGGATCAAAATAGTTTTCTGGCAATTTTGGTAATTTACTATTTTACAGTTTTCACTTCCGGAGCCGTTTTGAGGCCCTAAACGATGGTTTTTGGGAAAACATGTTTGAAATATGTAAGTTCCTTCCATATTGTGCCTAAAATTAATCTCCTTGATGATGCCTTTTCAATGTACTATCATGCACCTAAAACAAAGATCTTATGCAAAAGTTATGAGCCTGGGAAGTTGATGTACTAACTTACCCAAATGGGGCCCACATGAATTTTGGCGCTTCATTTCCTAGGATTAGGTTTTTGGATGTCTAGGGTTTTTGGCATTCCTGTTTATTGTAAAAAGGCCTTCAGAGCCTCATTGTAATCATCTTCTTGCGAATATGAGTAGCCATCACACCTCTTCTCAGAGATGAGCTGCCACCATTCTAGCGAGTCTTTCACTCTGTATCTTTACAGTCTCTGTACATTTATTTCATTAATAGAAATTGTGTATTACTATATATCTTTGTTTATGGTTGCATCTCTGATACTTTTTTTTTATATTATTGAATATCTATGATATCTCTATGCATTTGTTTATTATATCTCCGCTCTCATTTCGTACCGAAAATAATCCAGATCATCCAATCCTTAATTTCTCTTCGTCGTACCCGCCACCTCCACATTTTTAAATATGTAATAAATATGATTTAATGCTAACAGTTCATCATTAATCAACGAAAGGCTTGAGCAGATTTCCCATTCATAAGAATTTAACCAATATTTAGCGGAGACTTACATTATCGACTCTAATTGTTCATTTAAACCATCATCTAGAGAAAACCAACATTCTCATGAACCTATGGCATCAACTTGACAACAGTTCTATGGATATACAGTGAACATCCTCGGGCACAAGGACCAGAACTTCTAGTGGTCGAGGGAATATTCTTATTACTCAACCTCTGCTGTAGAGAACCAAGTAATTTGGACCTCCAGGATTGCTCATGGAGGCTATGTCCCTGAATTTTTTGACTATAAGGACCTGGTCTCTTGGTGCCTCGATAAATTTATTTCAGAAAAAATAATTATTCCACTGTAGGACCACTCTTTTGTTTCTTTTTCACCTTAGGTCTTCCGCTAGATGCTAAAATTGTCGGAGCCAACATTGACATTTAGAGGAGAAGATTGCAAGCAGTTCCTAGCAAAGCATAATAATGGGTTGGACCTCTCGCCCCATTTTTTGGAAAACCTGCTTCTAGTTCCTACAGATAATACAAGCTTCCAGGTTAGTTCGTTTAGAAATCCATTTCGTTAAATTTCTTGGTTATTTACAAGAATAACGGGACAGGAGTCCACAACAACTGTTTCACAGATGACCCTTTATATTTTGTATTTCACAGTCAAAGAACAAGCCATTTTTTATTGGGGCAGGTTAATTTCCCATGAAATATGTTCCCAATTGTTAAGCTTCAAAAGGGAAAATAAATTTAATATGTTGTCCTATTTAGTTTTTGCAATAGCACATTCCTGTTGGTTTCCACAACTGTCTTTGTCCAAGAATGTCAACTGTGAATTTCCCCCAGTAACTTTTTGGTACCAGGACTTGTGGAAGAACAAGGCTTCCCACTATTTTTATGATGTTTTGAATGGATTCATGTCTGTTTTCAATTTTTTTTTGTTAGGAGAAGATGAACCCCGCATATTTGAACAGGCAAACAGTTTTTTGGACAAGAAGGGGACACTCGAATATTTGGATAATTACACTATCATAACAATTTTTGGCTCCACGGAACAACCTGCTCTCCTTCCATGTTACATTATGAACAAAATGTTTGTTGTAGAAGTAGCACAACAATATAGCTATTGGTTCCATCTGTTGCAAACGAAGAAAAAAAAATAGTTCATTCCTCTTCCTTGGAAAGTAGGGGAGTTCGTGTTGAAAAACATCAACAAAATTGAAGAATTTGTAGCACATTCTAGCATATCCAACCTGAGATATGTTGAAATCATAAGAGGGTTCGACCCCTATAATATTTTTCGACAACATTTATAAACACTTGGCCTCGATGATTTTTTTTTAAATAAACAACTGCCCAAAAATAGAGACAGTGGTGGCAACGGTCCTGCCTCTGATGTCGGCGATGTAGACACAGTGAAAAGATGCACTAAACTGAACACACAACAGGGGAAAGGCCCTGGTGACGAGAGTGTTCAATCAACAAATAGCACTCCAAAAAGTACAACATCCCACAGCATCACTCTAATGGTCCACCACAGCAACAAAGAAACTCAGATTTCTTCAAACGGAGGAGGAGATAACGACCCTCCTCACTCTAAAATTGATAGTTCTCACAAGCCTCCAGTAGAAAAGAGGAGAAAAAAAAATGTGGGGCAAACAAAAGAGCTGAAAATTTAGAGTAAGAACATGGAACTTGACACTAATCTAGATAACATGATCTTTTTCCTTGATCAACCTAGAGATGCCATCCACCATAGCCGTCCAATGGACATATCCATTACCAAAAATTTTGACGAAGATGAATCCTTCGTGTTCTAGAGCATTGTTTTTGATATCCAGTCCAAAAAATTGATAATTGAAAAAAAGATCTTCAAAATAAAAAAGGAAAATCTCGTTCAGAGTTTCGCCTTGCCAACATGTGGTTGTCCCAAATCTGTCAACTTCACACCACGAGAAGAGAAGAACTTCATGATTCCATTGGAGGCTTCGAGACCAAGAATTCTAGACTGAAGGAACGGATCAAGGAATTGGAAGACGCTTTCATTCATATGCCATTGCTTCTCGATCCTTTGGCAATAGCCATGCCTGCCACCACTGGAGCCAATGTAAAAGCATCCTCCACCTTGCTTGCATCCTGTAAAGGATATGTGGAGAATAATATCAAAAAAAGAATGGAACTGGTTACCTAGGCATGGAAAAGATCAGAAACCATCACTTCCCTTAGAATCAGGGCACATAATTTTCTCGAACATTTGCAGACTGAGTTAAAAGATGAAGCAAATTTATTTTTAAAAACAATCATTTCTTTTCGCATCATTGTCAACAATATGACAGAAACAAAAAGAAGAGAACAAGATCTTCCATCCAAAAACTGGATCCGTTAATTGAATGCATGTTGGAAAGAAAAAGTGAAGGACCTGCATCTCATTGTTCAGTCATGTGAACAAGCCATATCAAAGAAAGATAAATTATTCACAATGCTGTCAAATATAAACTTAGCCAGGAAAACCAACAACTTCCAAGACCCCAACTTAATCACAAACTCCTTTCCCTTAACCAAGAAAGAGTTTGATAAATAGGTTGCTATGTTTAAGGCCTTTTCTCTGGAAAAGTTTTACAGCATCCTTCAATTTGATCAAGCTCACGTTTGGCTAGGCAAATATTCAGTACAGAATGAGGAAATTCATCAGGCTCTCTGTAATCTTTCTATCGACTTCCAGGAATTAGAAAATGATCTTTTCAACATAAAAATCTTGAATGAGATCAACGTCGCCCCAATGAGAAGCTACATTGAAGAATGGTGTGAAACGCAATTGAAGTAGGTCATCGATGAAAGGCAACAGGCAGTTGCCAAGATTCCAGCAGTCATCGATGACATCATTGAAACTACATTCATCGGTGACATGAATTAAATGGAAGCCGCAAGAAAATGTCCAAAGGCCTCATATGTACCCTCACTGTAAGTCTACTGATCACATCCTGCTTTGTTTATCAACCCAGTTATTCCACTTTCTTGAATACAGATGTGTAGGCAAACACTTATACCTTTCCATTTACTCTTTTTGTAGGTATGGCACTCTATCTTCTTTCTACAATCATGTTTCTTGTACATATTTCTCTAATGGTCCGCGAGAGCCCAAATCCCAGTCTACATGAAAAATGCATTGAAATTCTAATTTATATGTAATCATTTACTTTTGCCCTATGTTCTATCATTTACTTTTTCCCCATGTTCTGTCATTTACATGTTGCACACAACATTTCTGTGATATACATTTTACAACGAACACTTCAGTCATTTCCAATTCGTTAGTTGGCAGGGACTAGGCTACCACTCAGGCTTGTTATTATTAATCATTGTTTGGTAAAATATATCTTTAAATAATCTCTCTTTTTGGAATTATTAACTCCTACTTATTATATATGATCAGATTTATGATTATGATTATTATTAATCATTGAAAAATAGGTTTATCTTTAAATAAATAGTTTAATTTTAAAGTTGTTAGAGCTAATTGGATATGAAGACATACCTATTTTAAACCAAAATTTGATATATTTATATGTAACACTATTTTAAACCAAAAATTAATATATTTAGATGTAAAATTATTAGCATCACACCAAACATAGTTTTGTATGTAAAAATAATGTATACTCTTCAATTTTATTAACGCTCATGCCAAGGAGTGACCGAAACCAACATAGTTATGTTGTAATCTATGTCCAGTTTGGTATCTACTATTTTTTAGATTCGGAAACTTTGTCGTATCTATTCAAACATTTTGAATTCAAAGTTTTGACAGGCATGTACATTTTGAAGCATATTTTGTGACAAAGTGTAATTCTTTACTTTAGATTATAGTCTATTCTTTCCTCTGAATATTCAAGCATCCAAGGTCAATGATACCAAGCAAAAATATAGCTTCACCACTGTCAGGCAGGAAAAAAAACACTCTGAGAAAGAAGAATCCAGATCCACAACCCAAGATCTCGACAAAAAACTATTATGAGATTCTGAATCAGCTATCGGCAGATGAAGAAATCCAAGATCCACACAAAGCAAAACAATAAGAGAAAGGAAAGAACCAAGCCCAAATTGCGAGATCAACCCAAAAGAGGGTAGAGGCATAGAAAACGACACCTTGATGTAGTTGGATGATTAAGATCTTGTCGGCATCGACCTAGAAAAACTTGAGGAACCTCTCAATCAAAAGGATCTACAAGCCCTCCCTGAAGAACAGCTTCGAAAGGTACATAAAGTCTTTCTTGACTCTACAACAAGATCCACAACAATACTAGGTATACCCATAGACCCAAGCTCAAACTCAAGGAGAGTACCACAGGAGAACAAGAGAAGGGGACACAAATCAGCCCAACAACTCATCAAGGAGGCAGCAAATCTCATGCTCAATTCAGGGCAGATCCAAAATCTCTCGGAGGGATACCTCCACCCAACACCACAATCATTATGATGAGGATCATCACCTGGAACATTAGGGGAATCAATGGTCAATCTAAACAAAGGATCCTCCGAGATTGCATCAAAGTAGAAAATCCAAATATCCTATTTTTACAAGAAACAAAATGTGTTGGTACGGAGGCAGAAACCATCTTCCAACGCATCTAGAGGGGTTGTGAGTTCATACTCACAGACTCCACCGGGGCTTCAAGGGGACTGGCCATTCTCTGGAACCCCAACAACATCACTTTAAGAAGACCTTTTTTCACCATAGGCACACTCACTTCCCACTTCGAGATCACAGGATTGACTCAGGAGGGAGATATTACAAACATCTGTGGACCCCAAAGCCAACAGGAAAAAGACAAACTCATGAAGCAGTTAACCCACATCAAAACATTGTTGAACACACCTAACTGGATCTTAGGGGGAGACTTCAATATGATTATGTCACTGGAAGAGAAAACAGACGGAAACAAATGACTGGAGCCAGACAATGGTAATTTCAAAACCATCATAGATCAATTAAATCTAGTAGACATTGAAAATCGCAATGGCACATTCACCTGGTCTAATCGTAGATCAAGGCACCAACACGTTGCTTGCCGCCTAGATCGTGTCCTTGTAGCAGAAGAATTAATAGAAGTAGACCCAAATATGGAAAGTTACATTCTCCCAAAATCAGGATCAGACCACTGGGCAGTGGCCTTCTGCCTAGAAACTGGGGCAATGCCCAAGTACAAACCCTTTTGGTTTGAGAAATTTTGGCTGTCACACCCTGACTTTCATCAGCTTGCAAAATCCTAGTGGGCTCAAGCATAAATAGATCATGTTACATGCATGTACAAATTCCAGCAACGCCTCAAAAACTTCAAGCAATCACTGAAGCTCTGGAACAAACATACCTATGGAAATATATTCTAAAGCATGCATGATTAGAATCTGGACCAGGGGTCAAAATTTAGCCTAAAAATAAAAGTGTTCGAAATCGCTTCAAAATGGACAGGTGCGTAGGCCTCGTCCTCACTAACCCAACTCACTTTAAACGGGTTCAAACGAACATCAAATGAGTGAGATATCGTGTTCTGTTCGATTTTCCAAACAGGGAAAAAAAATTGTTGATTGTACAGTCCATACAAATGATGTGGTAGGGCCGTATAGCTGACGTGGTAGGTGACGTGTCAGTGCTAACGTGGAAAGTGTTGATTTGACATATGTGTGTTCATATCATTTTTTGACATGTGGCATCATTTTGGCAAATGGTATGGTGCCACGTGGCCCAGACATGGGATGCCACGTGGCACCTTTGTATATGGTGTAGTTTAAAAGTTTAGTGGAGTTTGTGGGGGTCGAAACCGAGACCTCCCATGCATGCTACGCTTTTTCAATGGGTGGGCTACCACTATCCCACATGGTGGTTATTACCATAGAACGTGCCCACATTTATTTAAACTGTATTGTGTTGCATTTTGGCGCAGGTCCATATGACCCAGCCCTCGGTTATATGCGCCTTATCCGTATGACCCTTTTCCAAACAATTTTGCATGGGTTTTAAACCATTCAAACGGTTACTTCAACATCTACCACTTGTCAAGTCCACGTTGATTTTTGGAACAAGGCCCTTTTTTTAGCGTTGGGATGTGGCCATATGCACCCCCATGCACCCAACACCTTCGCGATTTAGGGGCTTAGTTCACTAATTGTTCGAAAATTTCATGCATTTCATGGGAATGATGTGTGTGATAAGTTTAGGCATGGGAAATTCCCAAAATCTAGGTTACTCACAGAGGAGTGCGTTTTGGCAAACCAGAGACAACAAGCTTGAAGGAGGAAAATGGCAAGAGGCCTATCTTCTTCATTTTTTGGCCAAATGAGGTGCCAAAAAATCCCAGCTAGGGGTTTTTGGATGTTATAAATCCATTGGCATAGTTTTCAAAGGAATTTGGAGACTTCTATTGTAGGTTTTTCTACATTGAATTTTCAAAGAGCTCCAGAGAGCTTAGTGCCACCATTGAAGGAGGCCATGCTCAGATGAGCCCAAGTCCATTTTCAGTGACTGAATAGTCAGTCTTCTCTAATTGAGATGCTATGAACTCATTGGGACATGTTTCAGAGACATTTGAGGACTTTTATAGGTGTTTTTTCCACAAGTAAGCTTAGCGAAGCTTAAGGCCACCAGTAGAAGAGGTCATGCCCAGATGAGCCAAGGTCTATTTCAGAGATCTAATAGTTGTTTTTGGGGTTTTTATGTATTCTGGACCCAATGGTATAGTCAATAAATCCATTGGAGTTGAGAAGAATCTTGTAAAATAATATTTGACAAACTAATCCTAGAGAGCCTAGTCCATTGATGGAGGCTCAAGCAGATATAGCCTAGTTGGGGGTGAACTCCTTTATCATGTTGTTATTGTTGTGAGTTGTTGGTTATATTTTGCTTCAATTTATATTTTCTGTTGTATTCTTTAAACAACATATTTAACCTTTCAAATACCTCACACATAAAAACCTAAAAGAAGCATAAACTTGACACATAATTTCTCTTGCACAACTAAGAAATTGAGCAAGGTCCTGAAGTTTATTTTAATGGAGTAGAGGGTGCTTGCATAGAAAACCAAGTCAGCCCCCTATTTTTAGATCAGTTGGTATTAGAGAATAGTTTTTCTCATGTGATTTCCATTGATAGCTAGAGATTTAGTTGTTGGTATTAATGTGCAAGTTTTGTGTTGAAGTTTGATATCTTGCAAGGATGGAGGAAGATTCAAACAAAGAAAGTTCTCATACATCTTCATTGTCTAAGTTCTCTGACAAAGAGATGTTGAAGGTGTTTGTAACCATGAGAGATATGGTGCAAGAGTTGTGGGAGGATGGGAAGGAGAGCATTGTCCTTCAAGAGCAATTGATGGCCATGAAGGAAGAGAAGCACTAGCTTCTTGAAAAGTTGCATGAGATGGAGACTCAACTCCATGAGGCAAAGGAAACCCTTACCAAGTACATGCATGAACATGAGGTATGTAATGCTAGTTTTTCTTCAAATTCCTCTCAAGATGAATGCTTTGGTGTTTTTGAAAATCATACAAGAGGAATAGGGTCCACGTGGCTATGAAAGTAGAGGGTTAGGCAATCATGCAAAAGGCATTGTTGAGCCTAATGTTGTTGAAGAGAGGCCCTAGTATTGGGGTCTTTTATATGAACAGAAAGATGGAGCATATTCCAAAGTTGAGGAGACAAGGGAAACAGTTCCAAGAACAACTTTTGTTGCAAGTTCAATCCCTGAAGTATGCAAAGTGTGTGTTCAAGATGAATGCAAATGTGTGAAACAAGAGAGTTGTGACAACCATGAGGACAAGAACATTTATGTTGGTCTTCAAAAGAGAGCTAGTAACTCTTCAAATTCACCTCCTCAAGAAGGCGATAAAGGAGAATGTTCAAGAACTTTGTTGCAAGTTCAATCCCTCAAGCATGCAAAGTGTGTGTTCAAGATGAATGCAAATGTGTGAAACAAGAGAGTTGTGACAGCCATGAGGACAAGAAAAATGTTGTTGTTCTTCAAAGGAGAGTTGATAACTCTTCAAATTCACCTCCTTAAGAAGGCGATAAAGGTGAATGTTCAAGGTATATTTCTGCCTGTAATTCGGTTCCTTTTTTATGTTGAGCATGGTAAATTTTCATGTAAAAATGGGAGAAAAAGTCCATGTACATATTGTCGTTTAGATAACCATCATATTTCAAAATGTTGGAAAAGATTGACCACATTCAGGAAACTTTCCTAGCAAAGGCAACTTGAAAAGAAGATGCAAAAGATTTGCACTCACTGCCAGAAGAGGGGTCATCTCATTGACCAATGTTGGACATTGCATCCAACCACTCATTCACAACACAAGAAGTAGATGGATAAAGAGACTGGAAAGCATGGAAGAGGAGATTCCATCATCGATGTGAGTCAAGATGATTCACAAGAAGAAGATTTCCAGCAGAAAAAGTCACCATTGAATTGGCTTGGTAAGAAATGGTTAGATTTATTGAACAAGTAAGGCTTGCATTTCTCTATTTGTAGATGCACTTTTCAGCCTTATGTATTCATTTCTGTTGAAAGTATGACAAGTTGCAGTAGTTTATCACAACGTGTATGATGCAAGATTGCATGTGAATGCAATTCTATTGAAGGCATTCTTGTTGTTGCACAACTTCTCCAGGAGGATGTAAAAGATGGGTATGATACTCACTATTTGCAGCCATATAGCTTTTCATTTCAGCTCTTATGTACCCACATGTTTTTGGGTTTATGTACTTATGTTTGTACTTGAAGGAGAGTTGAAGAGCTATGCACATGCATGTTATTTTGTATGTGTAAACAATGAACTTTGTGATAGTTCATTATGAGTGACTCATGATTGTGACATGGTTGTGTATCATGAATGTCAACTTTGGGAAGTCGATATGTTTCAAATGGGTCTCAACTTGTGTCGATGTTGTATTGATGACTATGTTGTGTCGATCATGTTTTTTTCCAACTTATGTTTAGTCGATGGTGTTTGTTAGCTAGTAAGTTGATTTTGAGTACACCAAGATGCAGGAAAATGCCATGTACTTTGATGAAGTACAAGATGCGACATTTATTTCTTGAAGAGAAAAATAGTTGGTTGGCATCATTTTCATTCTTGTATAAAATTTGTTTTCAAGATTGATGGTTTTCTTGGATTGTGACAAGATGTCGCAGGAAAGTATTTTGCAGCCATTGTAGTGAGGATTGTGTTGACGCCAAAGAGTTCACATGAGGGACTTGATTCTCAGTGGGAAGACTGATAGCTTCCCAAGCACAAAGAGAACAGTGGGTCAGCAACAACCAGAGAACAGTGGTTGAGGGACATAGTGAGTTGCAGTGCAAGGCATGTCAAGGTACCTAGGTGATTGCCAAAAAGATGTTTTGAGTAGAATCAATTGATAGAACTTGGAAGAAGAAGATTATTAAAGCTCAGGCAAATAATCATCAGCTTTTGTGGGTCCAAAATCCTTTTAGTGGGAAGGTGTGATCAGAATCTGGACCAGGGATCAAAATTTAGCCCAAAAATCAAAGTGTTCATAATCGCTTCAAAACGGAAAGGTGTGTAGGCCTCGTTCTCACAAACCCAATGCACTTGGAACAGGTTCAAACAGACATCATATGAGTGATATATCGCGTTCTGTTTGATTTTCCAAATAGACAAAAAAAAATTGTTGACCGTACAGTTCATACAACTAACATGGCAGGGTCATACAACTGACGTGGAATGTGGCTTGTTAGTGTTGATGTGGAAAGTGTTGATTTGACAGATGTGTGGTTGTATCATTTTCTGACACATGGCATCATTTTGGCAAATGGTATGTTGCCACATGGCACCATTGTATATGGTGTAGTTTAAAAGTTTAGTGGATTCTGTGGGGGTCAAACCCCAGACCTCCCATGCATGCTATGCTTTTACAATGGGTTGGCTACCACTAACCCACATGGTGGTTATTACCATAGAACGTGCCCACATTTATTTAAAATACATCATGTTGCATTTTGGGGCACGTCTGGGCTGGGGCTTAGCCCCAGCCCTCGGTTATATGCGCCTTATCCATATGACCCTTTTCCACACAATTTTGTGTGGGGTTTAAACCATTCAAATGGTTATTTTAGCATCCACCACTTGTCAATTCCATGTTGATTTTTGGAACGAGGCCCTTTTTTAGCACTGGGACGTGGTCATATGACCCGCCATGCACCCAACACCTCCACGATTTGGGGGCTTAGTTCTCTAATTGTTCGACAAATTCACACGTTTCACGGGAATGACACATGTGCTGGGTTTAGGCATGGGAAATTCCTAGAAGCTAGGTTACTCACACAGGAGTGTGTTTTGGCGAACCAAAGACAACAAGCTTGAAGGAGGAAAATGGCAGGAGGCCTATCTTCTTCAGTTTTTGGCCAAATAAGGTGTCGAAAAAGCCCAACTAGGGGTTTTTAGATGTTTTGAATCCATTGGCATAGTTTTCAAAGGAGTTTGGAGACTTCTATTGTAGGTTTTTCTACATTGAAGTTTCAGAGAGCTCTAGGGAGCTTAGGACCACCATTGAAGGAGGCCATGCTCAGATGAGCCCAAGTCCATTTTTAGTGACTAAATAGTCATTATTGACTAATTGAGATTCTCTAAACTCATTGGGACAGGTTTCAGAGGAATTTGAGGAGTTTTATAAGTGTTTTTTCCACAAGGAAGCTTAGGGAATCCCAAGGCCACCAGTAGAAGAGGTCATGCCTAGATGAGCCAAGGTCTGTTTTCAAAGATCTAATAATCATTTTTGGGGTTTTTATGTATTCTGAACCCAATGATACAATCACTAAATCCATTGGATTTGAGAAGCATCCTGTAAAATAATCTTTGAAAAACTAATCCCAGAGAGCCTAGTCCATTGATGGAGGCTCAAGGAGATGTAGCCTAGTTGGGGGTGAACTCCTTTATCATGTTGTTATTGTTGTGAGTTGTTGGTTATATTTTGCTGGAACTTATATTTGTTGTTGTATTCTTTAAACAAAATATTTAACCTTTCAAATACCTCACACATAAACACCTAAAAGAAGCATAAACTTGACACATAATTTCTCTTGCACAACTAAGACATTGAGCAAGATCCTGAAGTTTATTTTAATGGAGTAGAGGGTGCTTTCATAGCAAAACAAGTCATCCCCCTATTTTCATATAAATTCAAGACATAGAAAAGAAACTAGCAAAGATACAAGAAAACTTTCATTTCAGGAACCTCAACCGTTGATCTAATGGAAGAGGAGGAAAAGCTCCAAGTGTAGCTAGAAGAGAGGAAAAAACAAGAGGAAATTTTGTGGAGATAGAAATCCATGTTCCAATGGCCTAAAGAGGGGGAAAAGAACACAAATTTCTTCCACAGAGCTATGGTGCATCACCGATACATAAACAAAATAACTCATTTGGAGGATGCCCAGGGAAATCCAATAAAAGAACACACCCAAATCAAGGAAGAGCTCAACAACTATTACAAAGATCTACTAACGAAAACCAGTGAGGATAGAATGGTAGAAATCCGGTGGGTAACCAGTCACATACCCTCTCTGGTGACTCCAGAACAGAATGCAACACTGTTGAGACCCATCACTCAAGAAGAAGTGGACCAGGAAATGAAAGAAATTCCCTTAGGAAAGGCCCCTGGACTGAATGGCTTCACCACTGACTTATTCCATCACTGATGGTATTTAATTAGGGAAGAGGTATGGTAGGTAGTTGAGGAATCTAGGACCTCAGGCCAAGTCCTCTCCACTCTCAATGCTACCTTTCTCACCCTAATTTTGAAAGAGGAGCGGGTCACTCATCCCAAAAAGTTCAGACCAATTTCCCTCTGCAACGCCATCTACAAAATCATTACAAAGGTGATTGCACAACGCCTTAAGACAATTCTTCCTTTCGTCATATCCAAGGAACAAGTAGGCTATGTAGAGGGGATACAAATCATGGACAACATCATACTATCTCACGAGGTCATCCACTCCCTCAAGACAACCAAAATACCAGGTATGTCATCAAACTAGATCTCTCAAAATCTTTTGACAGAGTCAGCTAGCAATACCTCCGCTCTATTTTAGAATGCTTTGGCTTTGATCAGCAATGGGTAAACTGGATCTTAAACCTCACCTCCTCAACATTATTCTCCATTCTCATCAATAGGGTGCCTTCCCAATCATTCTCCCCTTCCTGAGGCATCAGATAGGGCGACCCCATTTCACCTTTTCTGTTTGTGCTCATGGAGGAAGGCTTGAGGCATTACATGAAGACAATGATCTTGGAAGGCTCCCTCAAGGGCACCCTCACATAGTCAATTTGTTGATGACACCCTCCTCATGAACACCCCAACTATAGGAGAGTCCAACAAGCTCAACTCCATCCTCTCTAATTTTGTAAAGGCCTTACGCATGACTCTCAACCTAGAAAAATCCAAACTCTACTTCTTCAATGCTCCGATAGCGATCCAAATTCATATCTCTAGACTCCTGGGTATACCTAAGACCTCCCTTCCATCCAACTACCTAGGCATTCCTCTAACTGGCACGTCGGCAAGATCCATTTCCTAGGACAGTATGATTCTTTCCATTTCCAATAGGCTGAATAATTGGACCTTTATTCCCCTCAACATTGCAGCCAGACTGGTCCTGCTCAAATAATTTTTTCAAACCTTGCCTACTTACCTTTTCACAGACTTAGTAGACCCAAAGTAGGTCATCAGAGCAATCCAAAACCTTCAACGCAACTTCCTTTGGCATGGGAACCAACCAAACAAGAATGGGCTCTAGTAGGATGGGACAAGCTCTGTACACCCAAAAGTATGGGAGGGTTGGGACTTCATGATCCGAGAAAACTCAACCATGTTATTGGTGCCAAAATGTGGTGGAGATGGCTAAAGACCCCAATATCATTATGGGCACAAATCTAGAAAAAAAAGTATGCTCCACTCATGCAAGAAGACCATCTCATTCGACACAATGACCAAATACAAGGATCCAATATTTGGAACACAGCTTGGAAAAACAGAGACTTAGTGCAAAATCATGCCTTTTGGGAGATACGAGATGGAGGAAGTCCATTGTTCTGGAAAGACTTATAGCAACAACACAAACCTTTAAGTGACTTGGAAGAACTCAACCCCCTTAGACAGACACTGAACCAAGCCACGTTTCTAAGGGTGAAAGATCTTTGGAAAACTACAGATCGAAGACTGTCATGGCGTTTATGGAAAACATCTAATCAGGAGCTACTAGTCCTAGAGGAATTAGGCCTACAAGCCTAGCAACACTATGCAAGTCACAGGAGAATCCACAACCAAGAAGGCTCGGACATTCTTAGATGGGACCACTCCATGACTGGTAACTTCTTAGTCAAAGAGGCCTATTATCTATAAGGAAAATATCAAAATCATGATAGGGGGAACATATGGAACAAGGTATGGAGCCCCTCACTCTGGCCTAAAGTGTCCACCTTTTTATGGCTTATAGTGCACAACCATGTCTTAACCTGGGATAACCTTGGGAAAAGAGGTTTCATAGGACCCTCAATCTACTCCTTATGCCAGCAACAAGAGGAAACGAAGTAGAATCTCTTCAACAATTGTCCCTTCAGTCAATGTATTTGGGATCAAGGAGCTAAAGTAATGCGTAGATAAAATAGAGATAGGAGTAGCATCAACAACACAATATAAAATTGGGATTCACTCTCTACAAAAATCCTATTCGGGCACACATTTGGCAACTCCTCCTAGGATTCACTCTCTGGCAAATTTGGAAGGAAAGAAACAAAAGAATCTTTCACTCCAAGGCCTCCACAGCAACCCTAACTTGGAAGAAAATTGTCACGCTCATCAAAGAAACTATCAAAAGAAAACCATGGAAACCAAAGGACCTAAAATTCACTCTTGAGGAGCAATTCATACTTCAGAGCTGGTAGACTAACCTGACTAATCAACTTGCGGTAACTGCACCCAAATGATAGCACAACAACCCAACCACCTGGTCCCCTCCTCCATCAGGATTCATCAATATCAACTTTGATGGGGCATCCAAAGGGAATCCGAGACCCGCGGGATATGGAGCCACACTCATAAACTCTAATGGAGATATCCTATGCCTGGTAGAAGGATACTTGGGGGAAAGCACAAACATTGTGGTAGAGCTCACTGGCCTTTTACAAGGTCTCCAAGTAGAAATTGATAACCGCTTCCACAAGATTATCCTGGAGGGGGACTCACAAATTGTCATTCATATAATCACCAAGATTCTCCATGGGGAAAGCCCGATGAAAATTTCACTCAGTTGGAGACTCTCAGGGCTGATAGAGGGATTTGGGGCCCTCCTCAGAACCAACCTCAACATCATACCCTCCCATGTGAAAAGAGAAGAAAACAGGGTAGCGGATTTCCCGAAAAATGAAGGGGTAGCAACAGAGAGGGAACACATCTACTAGGAGGCACACATCTATGAAAGCTCGGATATCTCAGACCGATGTCAAGATCTTTCCAACAAGGATTTACTAACCCCGAATGGGGTGCCATGTCGAGCAGATTGGCCACGTGATGGAGAGCTTGGCAGGGCCTTAAATACAGGCCACCGATGCCCATATCCTCACCATTAAGATGGGAGCAATCCCGAGCATCCAAACCCATGGGAAGAGGCCTCTCATGTGCGTGAGGAGGATGGACGCACAGGGCACTAGGGGGATAGCCTTAATGGCTAATCCTGTCACGGTCACCCTCATGTTTATCAGGGGTTCTGGATGGGATACAATGCATTTTGAATTCGATCAGTTGAAGTTTGAAATTTTTGAGCGCTAGTGCAGAGCTAGCCACCAAGTTGACATGTTGGTTATAGTTCTCATCATCTACATGTCGAGAGAAAGAGGCCAGCCTCATAGAGGCACAACATGGTATGCATTTGATGCTTGCAGGAAGAGACAACAGAAATTCGAGAGGGATTGTCCATAGCTCAGACGCAGAGAGCCTGTAAGACTAGAAATCTTAGGATGCCTCCCATGGCCTATGTGGAGGAGATTGCTCCGAAAGAACCCATCTAGGTTCCTCCAGAACATCTCCTCTTCACTGTTCTTGATAATTAGAATCTTCCAACCTGCTTTTCAGAAGAAGCTAAGCCACAAGCCATATAGATGCTGCACAGTCACAAGGAAGGTGACCCAGTAGAGGAACCCACCACTTTCTATGTCGAAGAAGAAATCTTGGATGGTGTGGAAGCGATGGCGACTTCAGAAGCAGGGGAATTCTCAAGGTAAGCGGACCACCTGGAAGCTCATTGAGGACAGCAAGATAGGTGCACAACTGGAGAAATAGAAGAGATTCAAGTAAGGGAGGGTGGTAGGGTACCAGAGCCATGTCCCCTCTCTTTCAAGCCGGAAGTATGGCATGTCCAACCTCCATTCCTCCACCCGAAACACCTAGAGATGATATTTGGAATGAGAAGCCTCGTGGAAGACCAAATCCAACATGCCCTCCAAATCAACCATCACCTTGACATTATGTATGATGCCTATTCCAACACATCACCAGGATGATGGTGCCCAACGTGTGCAAAACCCTTCGCGCTCCCAGCTAGAGAGGGATAGAATGAAGTAGATGATGGAACCACTGGGTGATTGCTACTGTGAATGTTTCTGGTTAGAATTTTTGTTTTGTTTAGAACTAAGGCTCTAGCTCTATTAAACTTTCAATATGTTGTCAGTAGTAAGCTTAGGAAACATTTTTAGACTAATGGTTGCCATACCTCCTGGTTTCCTTTGGGCAGGACAGATGGCAGGCCGGTTTGTAAAACAAGTTGCATAGGAAGCCAACTATCCCAGTTTCCATTTTCTAGGCGGGACAGTTGGTATTCCAAGTGTTATTATGAGCCTGCACTTTTAATTCAATAGGATCCTCCCTTTTTTACTTAAAAAAAAAACACATTTTCATTATGTAGATCTTCTTATCACGTACAGATTTTGTAAATCCATAAAAATAGTGCATGTCTTGTAAATTAAAAAATATATTCACATTTTGAACCTTCTATCATAGTACCATGGCAAGGCCTCTACATTGAGATCAAAACTTATAGCAGGAAGTTTGAGATATGCATACCTCTAAAAGGAAGGCATTTTGAGATGGTTATAAGGTTGAATGCTTTGTCTTACCTTTTCGGCAAAGCTCCTCGGATTGGAAAAATAATTAGATATATTAGTTTGTGAGGGTATGGTATCCTTAGCTACATATACACATATACACAAACGTCTTCCCACTAGAGGGAGGGTATCCCGACAATTTAGTTTAGTCTTCTAATGGCATGCATAGAGCCTCCCAAATACCTAAATCCATGTGCTTAGTTTTCATATATCGAATTCTATCCAAAGCCAAAAAATCCTCGAAATCATCTCCAACATTACCCATTGTCAGGAATTTGACCTCCACTCATTCTGTCTCAGTATTTGAGGCCACACCTTGACCAAATGCACTTGATTCCAATTCAATCAATTATTTAGATCCCTTGCAAGAAGCCATGGATTTTCTCTTGGGATCGACTCTTAAGGGTCGATGGTGCTACATTGGGCAATGTAGTTTCAAATATTGTGCACCAACAGGCTATGCGAGAGAGTTCTAAAAAATAATGAATAGTGCACACACTAACTATGACAAGATGAGCTTCATCTTTGATGACTTATTTTTTCAACGTTGATGTTGGTTCTCTCTACCTCTCTTTTATTGTTCTATATCAAATTCTTCTCTCCAACATCTATATGCATCAACCTACTAACTAAGAGACTCACACTTATATGGATAGTGACTCAGACTTCTTGCAGAAGCTAAGACCGACCCAACATGTAAAGTCTGTCATTAATTTGATTGAATTTCACACTGTTAGACTGATTGACTATTTGACTACTGACAGACTAACAGACTACTGACAAAATAATTGATAGACAAATCTGCCCAGAGATGAAGATCTCACCTACTTGCAATTACAATAAGAATAGGAAGTGACTAAACTTTCTCTATACCTATTTAATATAAATTTTAAAATTTCCCAAGTCATTTCAAAGAATTAATTTATTGAATTATATATAGTTCAGGTTGTTTGACCAGGCTATTTTGATTTTTCTTCATTCTTCAGAAAAAATGAAAATATATCAGTTTGAGGTCGTACATGGAAAGCTGTAGGGGTGGGTGTTGATGACGAAGTGGAAATTGGGGAGTTGGAATATAGGTTTAGTGTCTTGTTTAACGGTTTGTTTCACAATATTGCTCGTCCAAGGCACGACATTGTTCTATGGTTTTCCCTTGCTTATTGTCGTGTTATCTATGTCACATCTTGCATTCCTGAGGCATTGTGCTTGTTGTGGTGTTATCTGCATCAGATTTTGCATTCCTGAGGCGCTAACGACGGGATCATAGTTTGGGTTGATAACTGGGTTTAATGGTTCATTTAACTCTCTCGCTAGGGAACTTAGTTTTTTTTTGTCCCTCATATTTTCATGCAACTTATTGTTATCTCTCTAGATGTGGCCTCTTGCGAATGATGACACTATGTGGCCAGATTCAGGTTTTTGCTGAGAAGTTGAATTAAATGATAGGTAAATAACTGCCCAACAAAGGATAATCCTATTATTTTTAATACAATCAATCAAATTTTCAAACCTTTATATCATTTAATATTAATAAAAATTGTAATTTCCTTCTATAGCAATCTACTTTATTTTCTTCAAGTTCGTTACACTTTAAAGGATAGGTAATTTAATGTGCCTATTTAGACATGTTAGTTAATGTGATTTTTTTCAAGTTCATTACAATTAAAGGATAGGTAAGTTAATGTACCTATTTAGACATGTTATTTAATGTAATTAAGTGTAGGTTAAATATCTTATTGAATTTCAATTATTAATAAAGGTTATGTGAGGTTTGTTCACCCTTGGAAAAGCAAATTATTGCAATCAAACTAAACATTGAACATTGAAACATTGAACTAGAAATATTATCGATGTGATACAGGATATTTCTCTCTGTTAATATTATATTTTTTTCATATAGAATATTATATCATTTAATATTAATACAAGGGAATTACAACTTTTATTAATATGGGATTAGTAGTTTTATCAACTAAAACTACTAATTCCTCGACCATTGCTTGCGCAAGATAATAGACTATTAAGCCAATAATCCATTATGTCTAACAAATCCTATTAATCCAACAATTACAACTCTATCCAACAAATGATAATCCTATTATTTTTAATACAATCAATTAAATTTTCACACCTTTATATCATTTAATATTAATAAAAGTTGTCATTTCCTTGTATAACAGTCTACTTTATTTTCTTCAGGTTCGTTACACTTTAAAGGATAGGTAAGTTAATGTACCTACTTAGACGAGTTAGTTAATGTAATTAAGTGTAGGTTATATATCTTATTGAAGTTCAATTATGAAGAAAGGTTATGTGAATTTTTTTCACCCTTGGAAAAACAAATTATTGCAATCAAACTAAACCTTGAAACATTGAACTAGAAATATTATATTGCTAAATTGAACTAGAAATATTATATTCTTGGCATATAGAATATTGCCATCTATTAAATATTGTTGTCTATTAAATAGGATATTGTTGGTATAAGATAAATGAAATCTCTGTCCAATCACTACAGGTATCACTGTTGATCAACATTATGATATATTCAATGTTGTCTGATAAATAATTGTGAGAGTTGTATATTAACTATATGCTAAGGCTAAGCGTTGTCTATGATATAAATATTCAACGTTATATATATATATATATATATATATATATATATATATATATATATATATATATATATATATATATAGTATGACTTCATTGTTCATATATTAATTTAGATGTCCATTCAATGTATGTTTTAAGTGTATAAAATCATTGTCTAGCACATCTAAAATGATATTGCTATTTGAAATTTTATATCTAATAATAAAATAATGTTAATATCACTATCAATAATGAGTGGTAAATGGTTGTCTGTAACACTGGTATCTTTGGCTAATCAACACATAATAAGATCGATGTCATACATGTTATAAAATTATTGTCATACATTTTAAACGGCTACCCCTTCATAAAGTTGTCTAGTAAGGATATGGCTGAGTAAAGACGAAATGAAAAATGCATACTTAAAATTGCAGACAAAAGAATAAATTTGTAGACACCTGTATGATTTCACAGACATAAAATCGTAGAGCATGCAGATTCATAGAGAAGATATAAATTTGCAGTCACACAATATTAAAACGATGAGTTTAACCTATTAAAAAAAGCACAGAGACCTTCCAATCAAAGTTCTTGGTAAATCGAGGAGTGAAGGTAGTGCTTTATGCCATTAAATTTGCAGAGTAAGAAATGTGCATTGAGCCGTTAAACTCATGAGTAAGTACTGGGCAATTAGGCCATTAAAATATTGAGTAAGTAATGGGCGTTATGCAAATAAAATTATGAGTAAGAACTGGGCAATTATCCAAATAAAATCGTGAGTAAGAATTGAGAAAATATGCCATTGAAGCGCCACTAGTTACACAATAGAAACACCACCAAATGCGCAATAAAAATGCTACCCCTTTAGACAACAAATATGCCCCCATTACACAGTAGAACCAATACCATTTCCACAACAAGGACGCTACCCATTACAAAACAATACACCCCATTTACACAGTATAACCGCCACCAAGGGCACAACAAAGACGCTACCCATTTACACAGTAAATACACCCCATTTACACAGTATAACCTCCACCAAGGGCACATAAAAGACACTACCCATTTACACAGTAAATACGCCCCATTTACACATTATAACCACCACCGAAGGCACGAAAAAGATGTTACCCAATACACAGAAAATAAGAAGGCATTCAAGTATAATTTCATTGTTGTTCAAGTGTAAAAATGAAGGCATTCAAGGTAAAATTTTCGATGTTATTCAAGGCATTAATTTATCATTATTCAAGTGTAAAAACGCTGTCAATATATAAATTAAAATGTTGTCATTCACATTTTACCAATCAAGAGTAGGGAACTGTCATTAAAATTGCAGAGAATAAAATGTCATCTAGAACGTAGAGATAATATTAAAAATGCAGAGAGTAATGATAAACAATACGCAAAGATGCTCAATCACAAGAAGGTGGAAAGACAATCATTCAGCCATGAATCAATCAACCGCAGGGATAAGTAAGTGATAGATAGCTGGGGAAAAATTATCCTTCGCTCATCATCCATGCACATAAAAGCAATTCATTAGAATCTATAGGTCTTTAAACATAGAAGTGACGACCATCGATTCAGCTCCTGGAAGACTACTCAGGCATGGAATGATGACCTAGGGATAAGGGCAGAATATAAAGCACAATATATTCATAATAATCATTAAAACCCACATAGATAAATCAATGAAATCAGAAGTTGGGTTCACCAAAGTAAATCCATTTAGAAAACAACAAGCAAGGGGGTTACAATACCGTAGGAAAACAAGTGAAAGATAGTGCATGGCAATGAAATCTTAAACCAAGCACCGAGAAAATAACATGTGTAAATTTAATTTCATAGTAAGTAAAAATTTAAACCAGCGTACCTTAGCCAACGTGAATGATCCATAGTTTTGTCCTGCATGCGCTCCGTCCAGATCCCACTTGTCGATCGGTGTGACCTCACCGATACCTCCCAGCCAACACTAGGGGTACTCTTATTCCCCTTGAGCCCCCTGAGTTGCAAAGGGCCCACACACACTATACTAGAGAACATATAGCACCCATCTCACCTCGCAAGGTTGAGATACCACTCGTTACCCTAGTTGGGTATCCCAACTCCCACAAGATAAGTTCAGTCAAGACAAACATTTAGTAGTGTAATGTTACGCATAAATATGAGACCCATACTCCTCCTCCTCCATCCTTTTTATAGAGTTTTTAAGTGATTTTTTTCCCAAATTCTCATTTATTTATTTTTTCATTAATTTAATCAGAAAAAGCCTCTCACGTACACATGTCACCCATCCCCCTAGTTGCACCAGAAAATTAATTTCATTAATTATTTAATTACTCCTATTTCCCTCACCCATTCCTAAAAACACTCCTTGGTGTCCCAATATTCTCTTGCAAATCTTAAATGACTTATGCCTTACTAAATTCTTAGTAGAGTTCAAAAATAACAAGTTCCCAAGGCAAGATTCCTTACTAAGTTAGACATTCATCATTTTCTTTATGTTTCCCCTTTTCTTTATGTTTCCTCTTTTTCCCTTAGTTTCCTATTTCCTTTAAGTTTCTTTCTTTTACCTTTTTAACTAAAACTCAATTTAGCAAGTGTAGAAAAACAACCTTTTACCCCTTTTTCTTTTTAATTAAAAATTTAATTAGCATAAGTAGATAAAACAATCATTTCCATTTTAAAATTTTAATCCCCTAATATAATTTGATTTTAATAAATTAATTGAATTTCTTACACCCTTCTCGTTACAAGTTTAATTATGATTATTATTTTTGACCACATGTGTTACTTAGACCTAGATTTTAATTTCACTAGGTTGGGTGACATTTATATTAGGGAAAAAATTGTTTTTAAATCTTACTTGTCACATCATTCATTTTAATGTCATCTAGGTTTATTCACTTACTAGTTAAAAACACGATAAGCACGGTCTGTATTCCCAATAGCATAATGAGGTAAGGGGTATGGGAAAAACCAACCCCCCAAACCAAGTGGAATAAAAGCCTCTCCCTTCAAGATGCACTAGGTGCTCCAAGGGTGCCACTCACCTCTTTCTGTTTTCCTTGCGCGACGTGTCCTTTAGGACGCGCTACGCGCTCCAAGGGTGCCACTTGCTTCTTTCCTTTTTCATTGCGCGACGTGCCCTTCAGGACGCACTACGTGCCCCAAGGGTGCCACTCACCTCTTTCCATTTTCCTTGCGTGACGTGCCCTTCAGGATGCACTACGTGCTCCAAGGGTGCCACTTGCCTCTTGAATGACTTGGTAGACATCAAAAACCCCTGGAGTCAATACTCCGCTAGGTGATCTTGTGGGAGACTAAGGACCTCTAAGGAATAAGGCCCCTACCTTATTGTGCACCCCTTAGAATCATTGTGAGCGACTGTCACAGTATGCCCTCACAACATCATGGGTCTTCTCGAACTAGGCAATCATTAACCTACAGTCTGAGCCACGACGAGAGTGCTATTAGGTTGTGGTAGGGCTACTATCCACACCTCTCCCTCAAAGTCTCTAGTTGTCTTGTGTGACCCCTCTACTCCACATGCGAGTCTGGTCGGCAAGCTATTGTCAACCTGCATCATCAATGAATCATGTCAGCAATAATAATCAATCATCATAACATCTAATCAAATGTATATATGTCATATAAACAACAATCAAACCCCAGTAGTCCAATCCCTGACTCGATCTAGAGTCCAAGGGTTTCATCAATGCCTCTACATTCTCGAGGTCCAAAGTCCTGCACACTTAGGAGAACCTGGTTAATAGCACCTATCTATGTAAATACAAAAAATAACATATCATCATATCCATAATGCCTCATAATCATAATCAAACAACCAATAGTATAATAATTTGGATCACTTGCAAGCAAGTATCCTCACAGAACAAGTTCGCTCAATGTGTGCAAGAGCGAGATGTTATAGTTTCAAAAACCTGCTCATCCAAGGAACGACATTGTTCGATGTTTTTCCCTTGCTTTTTGTTGTGTTATCCGCATCACATCTTGCATTCCTGAGGCATTGTGCTTTTTGTTATGTCATCTGCATCATATTTTGCATTCCTGAGGTGTTGATGATGGGATCATAGTTTGGGTAGATAACCGGGTTTAATGGTTCATTTAACATTCCTCTCTTGCTAGGAAACTCAAATTTTTGTTTTTCCTCATATTTGCATGCAACTTATTGTTGTCTCTCTAGATGTAGCCTCTTGCGGATGATGACACCGTGTGGCCACATTTTGGTTTTTGTTGAGAAGTTGAATTGTCCTTATCCCATGAGGGTGTTGTTAATGTTGTGGCACTTGAAAATACTAGGTTTGATAAAGATTTCTATGAGCTCATTCATCCGGTATAGTTGTTTACTAAAAGAAGGCTCATGACCCTAGGGCCCTGGCTACATTATTTTTTCTTGTGTGGTGAGTGATTTTCTTGTGGTGGAAATTGCAGAATGAGCTTCTTGTTTTCTTATTGGGGTTTTATTTACATGGTAGTGTGGTAATCATTGGTTTTAGTGTCTGTTGGGCCCGAGATATGATCACTTTTATGGCGGTTATTATACACTTTTGTCGCATGTACATATGTGTTTTTCATATTTTAAAAGATATTTTTGAAGAATTTCATGATAAAATGGTATGATCGACACAAGGTACGTATAATTCAAGTTTAATGATTGTATCAAGTATAATTCATCATGTTTTTATGTTTCCACGAGCTAATACACGTTTTTATGGTGTTACAAAGAAAAATGCACTGCATTTCTAGTTCTGGCACTTGATCTAGCACTCATTCCATCACTCGTTCTGGTACCCGATGCAACACTCATTCCAACACTCCGTATTGCACAAAAATGCAGGGTGACTTGGTGGTTATGGTATTGGTGGCCAGTGATGGGAAAATCGGGCATGTGGGTTTCGTTCATAATTGTCCCCTCCAGCTACTAAGCTCCAGACAACTCAGTTTCAATTGTTCAAAGAGGGTGATTATTGGCTCGCTTTGTTTCGGCAGTTAGGGAACCATTAATGAAATTTACCAATTTTAGAAGTGGTTCGAACTTCCTGTGGTCAACCACTTGGCATGTAAACATTATAAATACCACTAGGATGATCAGAAGATTGTTAACCAAGTAGAAGAGCGAATGTATTAGAGACAAATTCATTTTTTCTCTGTTTTGAGTTTTTACATTGCCAGATTATGCCAAAACTGTATTTTTTGGTTTTTATGGTGAATTCGACTTCCTGAGTTCGTGGTGTGCTTTTAGAGAGTGACCATGGCTTGTTGGGGGGGCCACCAGTAGTTTGGTAACTCTTTGTGTGTTGTTCATGCATTTTATAATTTATTTGTCTCTCTATTTCCTGTACATGCATTATCAGTTTATTAATTAGTTTGTTGTTGTAGTTTAAATTGTTTTGATTCCCTTTTGCAAGTTAGAATGACAGGGTGTGTTAGAATGCATTAATCCTGTAGATTAGGAACAGATTTGCAAATCCCTAGACTAACCCCATGTGTAATTAGATAGTAGATTGTGCTTTTATTTATGATTTTAGAATCTAATTTAAAACTGAGTTTTAATTAGAATAGAACGGAGTTTTTAATTGATCTTTCTTTGACAAGGATTTGATGGATGGATAGAGTCAATTTCAGTTTTTAATCATAGCTTGCTTATCTCATTTTTATATAGATCTTGTTCAATTAGTTGTTAGTTTACTTTTTAAAAGTCATTCTTTAATTTACGTTTTTAGTCATTTCTTTATCGCAATTTGAATTGTTAGAGTAGATATAGCATAGTTTTCATTTGATGTAATTTCCTTCCTAGAATTAGATTGCAATTGTATTTTTTAGATTAATAGCTCGAGTTTAAGTATGATTTTTTCTTATGTAGTGTAGAAGTATAATGATGATCTCATTATGTTGTTGATGGTTAATATATGAATATGCAGGGTATTTAACATTCACACAACCACCAACATTACATTTGAGTGTTTCATAGACTAAAGATAGCTCCTTGCTTCGTAGATTAGAAGAGATAGTTACTTATTTTCATAGATTAGAATGAGGTTTTATTTGTTGTTCTAGAGTAGATAGACTTTACTTTGATAGATTAGATAGTAGTTATCTTGTCATAGATTAAGAATTAGTGGTATCATTTCTTGGTTTCAATAGAATAGATTTCCTTTCATGCATTGCATTGAGCATTTAGATTTCCTTTCATGCATTAGAAATAGTTTTGCATTAGGCATTTAGTTCACTTGCCTCTTAGGCTAGATAG
>JZKD02S0877749.1:862865-874702 GCA_000966675.3 Picea glauca
TCATCCATACTTCTTTGTGGTTCACATATGGAGGTTTATAAGGATTTTTATGGAAACATGGTGCAGAATATGAGAGAAGGTGAAGTGGAGCATATTAATTGAAATAGTTGTTGGAGAATGGAGAGTAATAATTGAAATAGTTGAACAAACATGAAGACATGGTAAATTGCATTATTCCCTTTCTGTATTGAATGTGCTTATATGAATGAAGCAATTTGGCATATGGAAGTTGAGTTGTTTTGTTCAATAAAAATAATCTTTTATTTTAATTGTTAATTTTCCATTATATTCTGTATCAATTGATATTAAAGCTTGTATTCTTAGCTTTTATAGTTAGAAATAAATATCCTTTATATCTAACATCTATAACCAATATTCTATTAAGAGACCAACTCTCTTAAAAAAGTGCTCTACTACAACATTTTCAATATTTTATTCACTCATGGCACTTCCTAAATTAACTTAGAGTAAGGAGATTTCACGAATCTATCTACATATTCGAACCTTACATCAGCGCCAACAAATCTTCCAGCAATTTACACAATTCATGCAACAACGAACTCAAGTTATTTCATAATTGGCATAAAATCTCCCTAATATAAATGTATCATCTTCTTCTGGAATGCATTGGGACCCTAAAGCAAAACTACCTTGATTGAGCAAGTACATAATTTATAAAATTAAAAAAAAAAATGCTTTGTAAAATTAAAAAAAAAATGATTTTGGCTTTTGAAATTTCCCCACGATGAATTCCACTAAGAAGACATTTCTAAAATAAAAATAAAAAAAAGCTTTGTAAAATTAAAAAAGAAATGATTTTGGCTTTTGAAATTTCCCCACGATGAATTCCACTAAGAAGACATTTCAAATGTGGATGATATAACTTTATTTATATATTTGTAAATCTTAAATAAATATATAAAAAAATTTAATAATATATTGTTGTAATATATTTTATAACAAATTTTAGAAAATGAATAAATTCCATAAAACTCATGTTAATATTATAAATATTTTGATAGTGGTATATTTATTGGAAATAGGTATATTTAATAGGTTTTTAATGTTTAATATGTTTTCTATTTACAAGATTAACTTTTTTACATTTACCTAATCATATTTAAAAATTACTTTATTGATTAGTTGATTAAATGATTAAAAATTATTTTGTTAGTTAATTGATTGCCATGTCTAAGTAATTAACAAAGATTAAAATATTAGCACAAAATGGATGGTGTGGATTTACAGGATTCAATAGATATACAAGGGAGAAGACTATATTAGTTGGGATGTCACGTTTATCTTGGTGTTTCACCTTTTTGATGGCGGGAGTTTTATTTTAGATGTTGAAATATATTTTTTTCCAAGAGAATTCTGAAGTTTTGGGATGCCTTCTTGATTTTTTCCCATAGGTTTTTCGCTTGGCTTTGATGTGTGACTGTAAATCTTTATACAAGAAAGATACACAAGGAGTTGGCTTTGATCTTGTGTTTTGCAATGTTTTTCTTCACTTTTAAACATAAAAATGGGTTGGGGTTTGTTCATGTGTTTTGTGTTGGATTTGAAGGATTAAATTCAAATTTGAAGGTATATCAGTTTGTGTAGATAAAAAATGTTGATACCTTTTTAATAATGTTTCATTATGGAGCAAGGGAGGGAATTTCCAATGTTACGAAGATTTTTTTGTCGTGAGGTTATTGTATTTGCATGTATGTATTAAAATTTTCATGTATGTATGAATGATCCTTATTAAATATGAGAAAGGGTCATTCATTACATTGACGAGTGGTCTTGCAATGCTTTGGGGGACATGTTGTTAAGGATGAGACCACGAGCATGAACTATGGTGGGGCAATCAAGTATGGGCCACCATTGTTTATTTTTTGAATACAAAAGTTGTAAGTTCCAACTGAAGTTGAGGATGTTTGAGTTTTGGTTGATTAGAGGTGATGTAGGAGCATCCTTCCACATCAGGAGATGTGTTAGCAAGCCAACACATAGGCGTGCATTGGGGAAAGGGAGAGGCATAGATCCTCCTATATTTTTTAAATTTGAAATATGATCCTATATGGATTTATGTTGTAACGTTGAGTGAAAACCAAGACATGCCTTTGTACAGGCAGAAGATAAGGTCGCCTTTAATGGCTTACAAGTTGATGGCTCTAGATTCAATTCAGACTAGATGGCCATTAAAGAAACTTCAATGTGATAGATGAGGTTAGGTTAAGAGAGGATAAGTTTGTAGAGCCCCTCTTTTGAAAGGAGATCTATGTATCAGATTTCATTAGGAAGATAAGGAAGAGGAAGTTTAGGAGGTAGAATAGTTCTTGTAGAGAGCTTGAGAGAGTTGAGACTATGTTGTAGTCCAGCATTCACATATTGTAACCAAGCATTCAGATTAATAGAAAAGAACAAATTTCACTGTTTATGAATTTATATATGAATGAATGTTTGTTTTGTGTTATATGTGTGTTTATGTATGTTGTAGATGTATGATAGGTTTCATTTTCATTAGGAAGATAGATTTCTCTATCTTTGTTGAGTTTGAAATATCGTTTTGGATTCTTTAGGTTTTGCAAGGAGTGCACAATAGAACATTGGAGGTTTTATATCCAGCGCAAGGAGTACACTTCTGAACTCTATGGAGTTAGAAAAAAATGTGTCAGGAGGGCACACCAGAGTGATAACAACTCAAGGGAAACCTCAAGGTTGTTGAATACCTTAGAGGAGAAACTATGTAGAGGAAGCACAGAGAGACGGAGCCACTGAGAACTTTGTAGAGATCTACCAGGTGGGCATCGAGCAGGTGCAAGTGTGCACAAGGAGAAATCTTTGTCAAGTTCAAAGAGAAGAGTATCAGAGGAAGATACTCACATAGTTGTTGAACACTCTGTAGAAAATGCTCAACAAGGTGTTCTTTGAGCGGGAGGTTTCCAGGAGGGAACAATAACCCTTTGAAGGGAGAAGAAGGGACGAGAACCTTAGAAGAATGAGTAAATAAAAAATATAAGAAGAAATAGTGCTTTCAAAAGTGCAGACGAGACCCAAGAAATTGGGCTCGCAGGAGGAGAATGGTCGAAGGCTTTGAATATTTACGAATTCTTCCAAGTCGGGAGAAAATCCAAGCTCAAGAGGAGAAGCAACAACAACCATCAGATCAGTTGCAAAGGAAGAGATATGGATCATAGAATCCACATCCAGACATCCAAGGGAATGCGTTGAGGGGAGGAATAGATCTCATCCATCGGATCTGGGCATGAGAGACCAACAACTGTTGGATCCAGGTAAGGTGCATGCACCTTAATATTTTGAAAGTGCACATGAGAGAGGGATATTCGAAGTCCCAAAGTGATTAGGGACCATCCATCTTCCAAAGGGACAGGTGATAAAACATCCACAAATCTGGAGTGAGATCTCTTCAGAATTTTTTGGTCAAGTAAAAAAAGAAAAATCGTCGAAGAGTCGAAGGCCAAAATAGATCCAGGTCATTGGTTTCCAGGAGGCACGTGTCAGCATATATGAGACTTCGGGGAAATTCAGTTTGGAGAATTCAAAGTGTGGAGTGTGACAAACTCCCAAAGTTCTGAAGACCGAATTAGATTGCAGTCGTCCATTACGGAGAACACGTGGCATGAGATCAGGAAGTTAGGAGGGTTAGCGCTCCAAAATAAAATCGACGTAAGCAGAGAAGATCTGGACCGTCAGATCTAGAGGGATGTGTGGCATAAATATGTTGTCTTTGGGTGAAATCCTTCCGACAGGAATGAGTGAACAGGAGTTGGAGACTCCCGAAGCCCAAAGAGACAAAGTGGATAGCGGTCGCCGAATCCAGGAGGACACATGTCAATAGATCATGTAATTTGGGTGAAATCACTTCGGGAGAAAGTGAGTGCGGGAGTTTCAAACTCTTTGTGCTTGCTTCCTCTTAAGCTGTTATCTTCCAAAGTGGAATATCCAGTGACACCTGTCGTCAGCAAAAATATGGCTCAGATGAAATCCACAACTCTCTAGCCTTCGAGAGTTCTTGTTCAACGCACCCCTTTTTCTCTCAGAGTGACTTTTCTACGAGTTGGTTGGTTTTACTTATGTAGTCTTCTCGGTTGCAACTCTTCCTCCTAATACACATCAAAGGGAAGATCATCCTAATCTTTGATGTTGTTTTCTTATTCTGTGGCATTATCTTTCCACCTTGTTGCAGAATCTAGTTCTGCAGTCTCAACATTGAGCTGCCTCTAAGCTTTCCCCTCCGACATATTGGCTTTTGTCAGCTCTTATTCTGTTGGTTCAAATCCAACTTCCTCTAGTTTCTCCCCATGATGGTATGCTCCTCCATCTGTCTCCAACTTGATATGTTGGATGTGTTGGATTTGCACTATCGCCCTTCTCTCCAGGGCTTCCAGTTCTTCATACAAATCAACAAGGTCTATTTTGTCTTCTTCCTCTTCTGTTGTAGATTCCAGTGCTGCAGTCATCTCCTGTTTAGCTTCCTGATGAAATTGTTTAGCCATTATGCCAAATGCTCTTCTTCTTCTGCTGGGGAAGATATCAATGTATTCTCCTTCTCCTCCTCTTTGATAGTCTCTGTTAGTTTTCCTTTTGTTGTTGCACTTACAACACATGCTATGGCCTCCACTGGGCTGCTTGTTAGGAATATATTGATTCCTCCAATGATCAGACTATACCTACGATCCTTCTCCATCAACACTCTTTGTTGATCTGAACTCTTAATAGAGTTCATGAGACTCTTAGACAGTCTCATCTCTTTCCCCTTGCCCACCTGGTAACTTGGGGTTCCATTCCTTCCCTTCTAGCAGTCTATGAGATCTATGTTTGATCTCCCCTAAGTTCAGAGGATTCTGAGTGTGGAGTGTGAAAAACTCCTGAAATATCGAAGATCGAAGTAGATCATAGTCGTCTGTTGCAGAGAAAGCATGGCACAATATTAGGCAGTTCAGAGGTCTAGCACTCCAAAACGAAGTCGACATAGGCAGAGAACATCTGGATCATCAGATCCAGAGGGATGCGTGGCGGAAATATGTTGTCTTCGGGTGAAAGAACTTTGGGAGGAACGAGTGCGCAGGAGTTTGAGACTCCTGAAGTTTGAAGAGCTGAAGTGGATAGTGGTCGTTGGATCCAGGAGGAAACACATCAACAAATCATGTACTTCGGGTGAAATTGCTTTGGGAGGAAGTGAGTGTGGGATTTTCAATCTCTCCATGCTTGCTTCCTCCAAAGTGGTTATCTTTCGAACTAAAAGAACTGTTGACACATGTCCTCAGCAAACAGATGGATCAGATAAAATCTGGCTCTTTGGCCTTCAGGAGTTCTTGTTCAACGCACCCCTTTTTCTCCCTTAGTGACTTTTCTCTGAGCTGGTTGGTTCTCCTTATGCAGTCTTTTCAGCTACAACTCTTCCTCCTCATACACATCAAAGGGCAGATCATCTTGATCTCCCATGTTGTTTTCTTCTTCCGTGGCATTATCTTTCCACCTTGTTGTAGACTCCAGTTTTGTAGTCTCATCCATGAGCTACTTCTCAGCTTTCCCCTCTGACATATTGGCTTTTGTCAGCTCTTCTTGTGTTGGTTCAACTCCAACTTCCTCCAATTTCTGCCCAGGATGGTATGCTCCTCCATCTATCTCCAACTTGATCTGTTGGATGTGTTGGATTTTCACTATCACCCTTCTCTCTAGGGCTTCTAGTTCTTCATATAGATCAACAAGGTCTATGATGTTTGCTTCTTCTTTTGCTGCAAATTCCAATGCTGCAGTCATCTCTTGTTCAGCTTCTCGACTGAAATTTTTGAGCCATTCTGTTGAATGCTCTTCTGCTTCTATTGGAGAAGATATCAGTGTCTCCTCCTTCTCCTCCTCTTTGACATTCTCTGTTGGTGTCCTTATGTTGTTTCACTTGCAACACATGATCTGGTCTTCATTGGGATGCTTGGTAGGAATACATTGATTCCTCCAATGATCAGACTATATCGTTGATCCTTCTCCATCAGCACTCTTTTTTTATATGAACTGTTAAAAGAGTTCATGAGACTCTCAAATAGTCTCATCTCTTTCCCCTTCCCCACCTGCCAACTTGGGGTTCTAGTCCCGCCCTCCTGAAATTCTATGAGATCTATGTTTGATCTCCCCTCATCGCCCATCTGGAAATATGAATTTTTATCACTGCCCTCCTAGAAGTCTATGAGATCCTCCATTGATCTCATCTCATTACCCACCTGGAAATATGATTTTTTATCACTGTCCTCCTGGAAGTCTATGAGATACTCAATTGATTTCATCCCATTTCCCACCTGTCAATATGAATTTTCGTTGTTGCCCTCCTGGTATTCTATGAGATCCTCAATTGATCTCATCTCATTTCCCACCTGGCAATTTCAAAATTCATCACTTCCCTCTTGGCAGTCTATGAGATCTTCCATTGATCTCATCTCATTTACCACCTAGAAATATGATTTTTTATCACTTCCCTCTTGGCAGTCTATGATATCCTCAATTGATCTCATCTCATTTCTCACCTGGCAATATGAATTTTCATTTTTGCCCTCATGGCATTCTATGAGATTCTCAATTGATCTCCCTTCCTCATCATTGAGGGTTCTTCCAACTTCTAGTTCAAATATGTAAACAACTTCCTCTGTGTCTTTGAGGCTTTCAACATGCCTCAACCACCTTCCTACTATCTGTTGCTACATTCTAGCCAACAACTTTTGAACAGGCCATTTTTCCTTCCTGTTAAGAGGTCATTTGTACCTCTAGTGTACCTTTGCCTCATGTTCATGCACCTTCATTGTAAACTGCTTCATTCTTTCTCTTATCTCTATGAACTCCAGATCCATATATGGTTTTCTCTCCTTCTTGTGGCCTTCTCTCTGACCACGTTCGTGGCCTTCAGTAGCCATTTTCACCCTCTTCTTTCCCTCCTAGAAATTTTTTGGATTGCTCTACATCCGAGAGCATCTCCAACTTTTCCTACAACTCACCTAGTTGTTCAATTTGTTGTTGCACACTTGCAACAATTATTCACACAGAGAATCAGTACTTTGTCTCCTTCTTCAACTATTGTCCACGGGCAAACAAAATAAACAATTTTACTTAAACCATAGACAATTTGTTGTAGCAACCAAGATCACAAGAAGAAACACCATACACAAGTACACAAGAAGTATCTTGGGACACCCTTCTCAACAAGAGAAGAAAACCTAGCCGATCCTTTTCTATATTCTTCAAGATAAATACCTTCACCACCAAGAAAACCTAGCTCACAGAAGGGTTCTCACAAACCCTAGAAGACTAGCGCCCAAGAGAGGTGCACACTTTTCCCAAGTAGATGTACTTGTTGAAATTTCCAAACTCACCCAAAAGATATGATTCCTCAATGGGGAATTTACCTTTACTTATATTATACTTGACCTATCAACAAAAGTTTTTATTGGCACAATAGGGTCAACCTCTCTTTCTCATAATATAATTAATATTAACGATATTAATTATCTTTTACATTAAGGTGGGGCTGACCTATACCCTTTACATTACAATTAGGGTTACAGGAAGGTCTGACTCTTGAAAAATATAGCAAGGGATATCATACACCCACTAGTGCTCAACCACTAGGGGCACATCCATGGGGATGTCCATATGTTTGTCTCACTGCATTACACAAAATAGCCACTTCTCACTAGTGATTAGCCACTAGGATCACGTTCACCTATGCTCGTCCATAGGCACATCCACTGAACAAATATTCTTTCCCACTGCATTAGACAAGAGAGTCATTTGGAGTTTCATCATCAAATCTCTGCTCAGAGGAGGCTAATACATCATCTTCATTTATGTCTCATGAAGATTCACCCAACACTTTGGGATTCACACATTCACCTTGTGCTCAGCCACATGCATGTCCAACTCTGCAGATCTCCTTTCTCAATGTGTTACACAGGAGAATTATCTAGAGTTCTTCTCAACTATCTGTAAGGAGGAGGCCATCTCTACGTTCCATCTCTGTCTCATATAGGAACCACACACCCCTCTTAGGGGCTCTCTCTGAGGTTTGTGTCCTAGAGAATGTCTCACGTAGTTGCAATCATCAACACTCCCTCTCAGCTAGGGAGGCATTCTTCATCATGCCAAGTCTCACACAGATGTATTTTGAACATGGTTCTTGGTTGTAGTTATCAACACTCCCTCTCAACTAGGGAGGTATCCTTCACCAAGCTAATTTGTTGAATATGTCTTCAATCTTCTCATGTGTAGGAAGGTATTGCAAGTGTATTATTTTCCTCTGCATCATGTCTTTGATATAATGATATTTTATCTCAACGTGTTTCGATCTTATCATGAAACAATGGGCTCTCAAATATCTTTACACACATCTTTTGTTATCATCATAGGATCCATCTCATGATCAAGTAAATATGTCAGAAGTTTGTGAAGTCATATTTTTTCACACACTCGATGCTACATACTCTACTTCTATGGTACTAAAGGGAACATGGCTTTGTTTCCTATTGCACCAGGGAAACATGGCAAACTTCATGGTAAAACAACAACCGGATGTGCTCTTCCAGTCCACTATACTTTTTATCCATTCTACATTTCCCTGCAAACTCAAGTCTACATTGGAGACATATCAAATACCATAACTAATTGCGCCTTGTAGATATCTCAATACATGTTTCGTTGTTTTCCAATGAGTCTGTCTCGTTTGACTCATGAAATGAGTAAGTACATTCATTGCATAGCATGAATCAAGTCTGGTGTTAACCAGATACATTAGTGATTCAATCAGCTATGGATCAATCTCATCTGAATCATCATCATTCATTTTCTTCAAATCCATCACCGTGGATTTTCATTATGTCATACTGAACTTCTTTAATATTCCCACTGTATATTTTCCTTGACTCAGGAAAATCTCATCGGTCCTCTATCATACTTGTTGTCCCAAGAAGTACTGCATCATACTTATATCCTTCATCTCAAAATTAGAAGTCAAAGATTACTTGTATCCAACAATAAGGTTTTCTGAATAAGTCATCAAAATCAGGCTCTCATCACCAACACTATAATAATATAGGTTTGGATAAGTAATACTCTTTTTGAACCCAAACTCATCAAGAACCCATCCATATGATATAGTTTTCCAACTCATGGATGGTGGTACGAATGGAAGTGTATCATGCTTACTAGATCAAGTGTTTCATCATAGACAACTCCCTTTTTTTGTGACAATCCTTTGGCTATTTCTTGACACTTCCATCAGCTGCAAGTTTGATCTTATATATCTACTTGGAAGTTACCATAGACTTCCCTTCTGGTCTTTGAACAATATCTTGAACATCATTCTTTTAAGATATACTGGTATTCTTTTGTTATGGCATATTGCCATACATGTTCTCTTGTTGCTTCTCCAAGACAAGGAGGCTCAAAATCAATGAAGTAGCTCATGACTGAAGGATAGCTCGAAAATCTCTTTTGTTTTCCCGAGATGTTACTTGAGGGGATTGAATGTTCCTATGACTCCTGCAAAGTGAGCCTTGGAAGGCCTTTTATGACCTACTGCAATATCTCTGGACATATCAACTAGAGAAACATCTCTACTTGTCTCAATATTTCTTTGACCAAGGATGTAGATCTGGAATGCCTTTGAAGATTCATTGTTTATCCCATAAATGTATTCTTTCTCCTTGAAGGGTCTATCTTGAACTTCTTCTATTTGGGTACATGAAAATACACTGGGCACCTAAATATCATGAAGTTTTCAATCTCAGGCTTCACTCTGGTGAACGTTTCTTTGGGACTTATGTTTTCTAAAGTTTGGTGAAGACTCTTGTTCTGAACATATACTGTGTCATGCATTCTTCTGCCCATGGAATCATAGAAGGATTCTGATCATGCATTATTGCATTAGTTGTCTCAATGATGGTTCTATTCTTCCTCTTTCTCAAATAGTTCTAACTCCCTCTGAGTCAAGTGACTCCCTCTGAAGGATAAGTATCTTCCTTTATTCTTAACTTGTCTGTAACAAGAAAACAAGAGGAACCAAAACAAGAATATCTCCTAAAGGAGAATAATGAGTACATCTCTATAATCAAAACAATTTAAGGATTTTTGTCACAGCTATAACACCTACTTGCAATGTCGAAAACTTTAGAAATATAGGTTAGAGAAATAACAATTACAACAATCAAACCTGGAGTCTTCACTTTTATTGTGTTCTTCCTGTGAATGCGCTAAGATCCCTTTGGATCCAAGACTTCAGAAAAAGGTTCCTTCGTCCTGTAATTACCCTCATGACAATGATACAAATAATATATATACAAGTGCCTACCTGAGGGTGTTGATATGATTTCTCCAATGGCACATGGATGATCGATGTCCTCTAACATCTTCATGAAGGAGGTAGTCACAGTGACACCTTTTTTTATCACCCACAATAAGTATTCCTTTGAAGTCTTGTATTCCAGGAACTTGAAGTTGCTTGATCCATCAAGATTATCTTCCATGATAGTTTTGCTCATCATAATTTTAGATTCTTCGGAACCCTTTGTCAATTGGGCTAGAAAACCTAACGACTAGGATAGGCTAGCACTTTTAGGTTTTGTTGAACTTATGACTACCAACAATAATCCTTTGAAATATAGGAGAATCATTGGTGAGATGAAGATCTCCTTTAAAGAGTTGCAGAAAACCTAATTCTGAAATTTCTGCAGAAATTAGCGAAACCCTAGAAACCCTAGGGCCAAAACTTCAAAATGCTTGGAATTTCACTCTGAGAGTCTCTGGAGGTGCGTTGGAGGAGGCCATACTCTCCTATTCAAAAATTAACCCCAACATTAAACTATTAAGGTCTGAAACACCTCATAAAGGAGGTCGATACGAATTTTCTTGAAACCCTAGGAGGGTCATACGGTTCTGTAGAAAAGAGAGGAGACTAGTAGATGTTTGTGCAATGGGTTATTCAAGACCTATGCTCTAATACCATGTTGATTTTTCAATAATCTAGGCTTAAGCATTAAGTTCATTCCATTTTATCATTTTACTTAAACCATAGACAATTTGTTGCAACAACCAAGATCACAAGAAGAAACATCATGCAGAAGTACACAAGAAGTATCCTAGGACACCCTTCTCAACAAGGGAAGAAAACCTAGCCAATCCTTTGTTATATTATTCAAGATAAATACCTTCACCACCAAAAAACTTAGCTCACAAAAGGGTGCTCACAAACCCTAGAAGACTAGCGCCCAAGAGAGGTGCGCACTTTTCCCAAGTAGATGTACTTGCTGAAATTTCCAAACTCACCCAAAAGATATGATTCCTCAATGGGGAATTTACCTTTACTTATATTATACTTGACCTATCAACAAAAGTTTTTATTGGCACAACAGGGTTGACCTCTCTATCTCATAATATAATTAATATTACCGAGATTAATTATCTTTTACATTAATTATTAATTACATTAAGGTGGGGCTTACCTATACCCTTTACATTACAATTAGGGTTACATGAAGGTTTGAATATTGAAAACTATAGCAAGGGATCTCATACACCCACTAGTTCTCAACCACTAGGGGCACATCCATGGGGATGCCTATATCTCTATCTCACTGCATTACACCGAAGAACCACTTCTCACTAGTAATCAACCACTAGGATCATGTTCACCTATGCTCGTCCACATGCACATCCACTCAATAGATATTCTTTCCCACTACATTAAAAAAGAGAATCATTGGAGTTTCATCATCAACTCTCTTCTCAGAGGAGGCTAATACATCATCTTCATTTCTGTCTCATGAAGATGCACCCAAATCTTGGGG